>VZUI01021192.1:32047-59688 GCA_013401135.1 Cettia cetti
GCCCCCCCCCCCCTTTTTTTTTTTTTTTCTTTATTTTACTTTGAGGAGAAAAGTATGGTAATTGAATACCTTAATTTACCTTAATTTCAAATCATGATTGGATTTCAAGAGTCACTTTTTGCTTTCACAGCATGGTTGGTCTTTGTCCTTTTTGCAGGAATGGATTATGGATCCAGCTGGAATGGCAGAAGGCAAAAAAAAACAATGTCTAAACATATCTGACAGAGAATATTACTTAAGACTAACGTTGTGTTATAACATGCTATATACATGTATAACATGTTATACATCCCTCCTATGCAGGAACTGTGAAACATCAAAATAAATATTCTGAGCATGCAAACTGAATCCATAGACTTATTACAGACCCTCATGACAGGATAATTCAATTTTTATTATTTAAGACACACAGCTATAGTAATATCACATTCTCTCTTTTTACTTGTTTTTGGACATGTAACCATTAGAGTTTTAGAACTGAGATGTTTAAAAAAGTATTTAGTGTCTGAATAAAAATGAATAAAAATATTCATGGCCATATTAAATCTCTATTAAACTTCCTTTAAAACCCTGGTTGTTTTAAATGTAAGAGTTACAAGAAAAAATAATCTTTGAAGTTTCTGTACATGCCACCATTTAATCAGGAAAATCACTGCAATTCAGAATTGTTCTCATTAGTTTACACATCCCGTTAAAGAGAATGTGTAAGTTGTTTGAAGGAAGAATGATTTTGTTATTGTCTCTGTAATGGCAGGTTGGTCTAGTACTTGTACCCAATGCTAATAAAGATAATACTCTATAATTTCTATGTTCAATAAAATTCTTGTAAATGGGAACATAAAATTATTGTGTGAACCTCAGTAAGGTAGATGAAGACTTGCTTATATGAGTATATTGGGGAAAAAAAGAGAGTATTTCAAATATAACACAGGAATTTTAAATTGCAAGCTAAGTTTCTTTCCTTCCCTTTCTGATTATATTCTGTTTTTCTCTTTTCCAGTCTCTCTTTTTTTGTTGTCCATCCTCTGTTGTTCAAATGAGCCATTGATACTTCAAATCCCAAGGGAAAATATGAGACATTTTTAACTTAAGCCCACTCCTCTTTCATCCTCAAAACACCAGCAAAGAAATACTCTTCTCTCCTTACTATTTCTGAAATAAAAACCAAAACAAAACAATCCAACTGTCTTTTTTTTTTTTTTTACTTTGTTAAATTGGCTTAAATTTCAGTCATAGCACTGAAAATCATGAAGGAAAGCTAAGGATTTCCATCCTGAAAATTGCATCAATATTTTTAAAATATCTTTCTATGGGACTCTGTTGTATGAGGTCCACACCTAGGAACAGAGTGCACAGACACGCGCACACACACACAGAATAACTGTGTGCGTTTATCTCCCACATCACTCTGGTTCTGCCACTTTTATGACATGAATGCAGAACAGAAACCCAGAACCTCAGAAGTTCTTGCCCTTGCCTTGTTCCTGTTACAATGACAGCTTGTTTCCATGCTTGTAACCCCTTCTGCAAACTGAGCAGGAAACTATCACTTACAAAGTCGTCTCCCTGGGGTGTCGTAAGGATTAATTATTGTAAGTGCAGTTCCTGGAACACATAAAGTTCCCTATAAGTATCTATCATTAAATGTTTTATTGCTTCAAGTGCTTAACCATATTAGTTTTTCTTACTTAAGTAGCCCTAATGATATCTGTTTTATTAATTATTTTTTACCATTTTGCATTATTCTTAAACACAAGCTAAATGGCTTTTCCTGTGGGAAAGCAAATTCACCAGACAGCTGCTTTCTTCTGTATTTAAAGTATACATATCTCTGTCTTTTTTTGTTACTTTATTCAAACTTCGGTTTATCTTTGTCAATAAACTTTTTATGCCAGTAATTTTTTGACTTCTTATTTGTATTAGGGGAAGTAGTTTAAAATAGTGGAAGTAGAAGATTGGCAGTAGCAGAGAAATAAAGAAGAGATTCAAAAAACATGACATATCCTTTTCTTATTTTCATTCTCATTAGCCATTTATTCTGTAGTATTAGCAGTGTCATAATAACTCTGATTTTAAGAGTCTTCTCCCTCTCTCCTTATTTAAAATAAATAAATAAATACATTGGTAAGTGTCATCATGAAGCTGGTTAATTACTTGTGGCATTCATGGCTAGATCAAGATAACCCTGCTGCATATGAAATGTTCCAACCAAGATATACTACATATATTCCTTGTCTTAAGAAGCATTTACTAGGGCTAGAAAATAATTAAGGCTGAATTTCACATATGTCTAAGCATGTTCCTTAGCAGGGGGACACATGCAGTTCTGTTGAATCCACATTCTTGTCTGTAGTCTTAAATTTGAGTACCTTGCTGAATCAGGGCAAATTATGAAGATGCTAAGAGGGAAAAAAAAGTTCATTTCTCTAAATGAAAAAAATATACAAGGTACATTTTAATTTTGGGATATATATGCAGTCCTTTCCCACTCTCCAGGAAGAAATATTGCACTTGCAGAGTACCAAAGGGATATTGGACTTATCTGCCTTTGATTTGTCTTAGTTCAAAGCCTTGCAACTGTAATAAATGTCTGAATGACCTTATCTGGCTTCTAATATGTCCTTGGGAAGGACACATATTTGAGGCAAATTAAAATCTGGGATAGTCTATAGGAGAACTCTTATCCTGGGATTCTGTAAATAAGTATCTTACTTATGAATTTAAACAAGCCTATACTCATGTATCTACCTATTCATGTCTCAGAATATGACAAAATATTGAGCATATGAAGCTCTCCAAAAATCAGAGGTGTTTGGTACACCAAAGATCACAACCCACATTTTTCTGTACAAGCAGTGATACATTACTATGCAGCCAATGCCCAAGATTCAACAGAACTTCCACACTCCCAAAAAATCATACAAAATAATTAGATGATTTCAGAAGTTTTCCCCACCCTCTAGAAGAGGAAAAAAAACTGGAGGATTTTGTGCATTCTCTCATTTTTTTTCCATGCAAGAGTACCCTGCATTGTAGCAAGGGCAGTCATCATTTGGCTAGCAGCAGTAAAAAATGCAAAGCTGATCAAGTCTGGCAACAATTGACCTGGGTGAAAATAGCCAGTGTCTCACTTACTATAAGCTAAGATGGTTGCAATAGGAAAGCACTAAGTACAGGTGTGCAAGATGAAAACATCTATGTCCTTCATGCCTCTTGAAAATCCCATGCTTTGTCAGGATCTGACCATTCTCCCACACCAAGGGTCTTAATTGCTCTTAATGAAGAAATTAATATTTCAAATTCAGCTGTAGTTATTCCATAGCACCCTAAAAGTTGCACAATATGTATAATTTTACTGCTCTGAGATCACCTTCTAAGAGTGTGGATATGGTTTTCTTGTGGCAAGCTAGAGGTTGATTAAAAGAGCACGCAATTCACTGTTCTTTGACAAAATGTCAAGATACAGTTTTAGTGGCAACTCTCAGACCTCTGGCTAAATTAGGTTTTCCAGTAGGAACCTCTATGGATTCCAAAGATGTTAATATATATTAGCAGAAGTTAAATATGGGAGATAAAGATTTTGGCATCATGAATTAGAATTGATACATTATTTTTGACTTTAGAGTTTAAGCTTGTGCCCTAATACAAATTTATTAAAGAATAGTCCACTGATTTTGAAGGGCACTGTAGGGTGATCTGTTCTCTGTACACCTAACAGCATCTGGGACCAGCCAAATCTGTTGAAGACCTGCTATTTCTAAGAAATCATATTCTGTGAAGCATCACCAGCCTTGGCTGGGATGGTGGAAGAAAGAGAATAATACCGGTTTCCTAATGTGATTATCTGCCCATTGAAAAGCATGTTTTTACAACAGAAGAAAGTTTAAGATCAGGACAAAACTTGTGGTGACTTACCCTATAAAGTACTTTATGTGTAAGCTGAGGTCAAAGACAATAAATTATTTGGATTCTATCTAATGTAACTCTTGTTTTTTGAGCACTGTAAGTTTTGATGTTAGGAACTTCTTTTCCTCTTACTCATCATAGTGGTTCACTAACTGATGACAGTGATCTTATATCATCTTTTAGGCACTGAGTCACTCTGGAAATATGGATTTCCTAGCTTCTTCTCAAAAGAGCAATATATTGAAAAGACCAGATAGAGAAGATGGAAGAACATTTCTCAACAGTTTATTTCTTAGGCTATCAATAGGAGAGAAATTGTGATTATGGAACTTAGGGTTGACTTCCCAAAAAGCTTTGTCTTTACAAAATATGAAGTCTGTCTCTTAAACTATTGCTCTGGGGCAGTAATTACTTGCATTAGGAGTCTGAAATACATCTACCAATAGTCTGATAGCTTTAAAAAGCCAAATGCACTCAATTGCTTACATTAACAAGGAACTGCAGACGAATTACATGTAATCACCCATTAGGCTAAAAATACCTAAAAGTAAGCAAAAAACCCCAGGTGGCTGATGTTCTCAATAAATAATGGAGAAAGATTGTGAACTACAATGGTGCTTATGGTACAACTATTTACTGTGGTGTGTTTATGGTCCAACTATTTACTACGTTTACTGAAAATGGATGTCATGACACCTTTTGGGCACACAATCCATTCTGGAAAACTTATATTTTTCTGATCCTTTGGCTCTTGGGTGCACTGGAAGGCATCTTACCCTGTGGCTTTTCTTGTCACAATAGATGAAAAAAAGCTCTTACTCTTTATGGTTTTTTAACCCAGTCCGTAGTCTAAAAATAAGTTTGCTGCTTGTGTCTTGAAAAAACTTCACAAATGTAGGCCAAATTCAGCACACAAGATAAACAAAAGAAGTGTACACATTCAGATTGAAAATGAATCCTCTTTCTGCAAGGTATGGAGACCTTTCCTCAAGCTGACAATTAATTGAGTCAATGGACACATAGAATGACAGAATATTATGGGTTGGAAGAGAGCCACTAAGATCAGCCAGTCCATCTCTTGCCCCTGCCTGGACCATTCCCAAGTCACACCATGTGCCTGACAGCATTGTCAGGGACTTCTCGGACTCTGTCAAGCTGCTGCTGCCACCACTTCCCTGGGGAGGCTGTTCCAGCGCCCAAAAGCTCTTTCCCTGTTATCTAACCCAAACCTCTGCTGACTACGCTTCAGGCCATTTCCTCGGGTCCTGTCACTGGTCACAAGAAAGAAGAGATCAGTGCCTGCCCCTCCTCTTCCCTTCACAAGGAAGGTGGAGACTGCAGTGAGGTCTCCCCTCAGTCTCCTCCAGGATGAACAGACCAAGTGACCTCAGCCGTCCCCATACAGCTTCCTCTTAGCATCTTTCTAGGCAAGATTTCGTCCTGATGCTGGGCTGAAAAAAAGCTCACTGTGGCTAGTCAGTGGTTAATGAGAAACAAATTCTTCAAATGAGAAGTAAAAAATATGACCTGATTGGTAAATTCCTTTATATACTACAGTTTGTGAACACATAATTAAACACTCATTCAACTATAGGCTTGATTTATAGCAGATCAACTCAGGAATACACCATCAAGTTCTCATCTTGCCTATTTAATTGATTGATGAGAAAGTAACTTGTAATTTAATAAAACTGAAAGAAAAAACATTTTCAAAGTATTATTGGTTATTTCAAAGTGTTTTGGGATATGGATTATAAAATGTGCAAGATGAACGTCATTTCTTGCTGAATTCCAAAACCCAGGTTGCCTTTCATGCATGGCTTCTTTTTTTTCCCTCCATAGTAAATTCAATCTTTCTTTTTCAACAGAGACTCAACATACATTGAGGTCTCATACATTGTGAGCATTCAAACTGCTTTATTGTTTATTTTTCTAAAGATTACCATCACTTTCTCCCTTCTCCCAGAAGAAAATATGGCTACTAATGTCATCTTCCTTCACTGTATCTGAATATTTTTCTTCTACTCTTTCTTGGAATCTCCATGTCCACTGCTTTTCATTTCAACATCTAGAGCAATTTTTTAACGAAATAAGTTGTAAGGAGTAAAATTATTACCATTCTTCGTTTCTTAAGTTATTTGTAAATGTTAACTAAAATCCTTTCAGCAAGCATTTTATTATATGTGTATGTAAGGTTATGAACATTGAAGAAATTGTTCAGTCAAAAAAAGCCTCAGAGCAGAAACCATATATCTGCTTGTGACACAAAACTTACTCTGTTTCGTAAGTGAACACAGCACAATATGACTAAGGCTTCATTGCAGAATGTTGCTTTATATTGTTCAGCTACTGCTAATAAATATAAATATAGTATCTTGAAAGAAATAACTGAAGGATATACTGCATTTATAGAAAAAGGTACAGAGTAATATATTCCCACTGTCTTTGCTTTTTGAAAGGGATTTGGTGCTGAGGCATTATTTTAACTTTGAAAACTTTCCTCTTAGAACACATTTCATTGTTAAAAAGGTACTCTACCATGTAGGTAGAGTACAGCCCTCGTGCTTGCTGCTTTCCTAAATCAGAATGGCTGAGTGTACCTCATATGTCTTAACAGTAAGGATATCTTGCACTACTATGAGAGAAGTTGTGGATGCCCCATCCCTGCAGGTGTTCAAGGTCAGGTTGGATGAAGCTGTCAGCAACCTGGTCTGGAGGAAGGTATTTCTCCCCATGGTGGAGGAATTGGAAATAGATGATTTTTAAGGCCCCTTCCAACGCAAGATATTTTTGGGTTCTATGATATGCTATAGATAAGCTCAATGAAAAATTAGCAGCAGAGGGATCTCTGGTGGGAGGTGGGAGAAGCGGGAAGGCATGACTAGGAAAATGTAACAATACAATTTCAAGACGAAGTTAAAAAGCATTTTTAGGGAAAGATCCAAACAGGAGGGGCAATAAAATGTCCAGCATGATTGTAGAAAGGATTAGCATTGCATAGCAGCTATTCGTTTTAGTATTATATAGGAATTATAGCTGTGTGGCAATCCATGCACAAGAAGCAATTAGTGGATAAAAATAACATAAATCCAAAAAAAGCGGCTGAAATCCAATCTAACTTCAGAAACCATTCATTGTTTAACTAGCTAAATTGAATCAGCTATTAATAATGCAGTGATCTTCTGAGACATTCAGCACATAGAACTGATTTACTCTTGACATGTCCAGAAAGCAGTGTTCTAAAAGGATAAGCAAAAGTTTCAGACTTCAGAGGTTTCTTGTTGCTTATGTACGTATGGCTCCTTCACTGAAAAGGATGCAGCAGGTATATGCTGGCATCTTACTTTTGACATGAGATTCAAGGTAAGACTGGATACATACCACATCTTAAGAAGTAGAAAGTGTTTCAGTTTCAAACTGACCCATGTGTCTCTATATATTAATTGTATTTTCAGGTCTTAAGGAATAAATCTTTCTTGTGTCAAAATGTATATATGCAATAGTAGACATTGTTAGGCCCAAAAAATATCTGCTAAATAAAAATCTTCTTGGCTGACAGTATGTTTGCAAGTACAGCTGAACCTGTCAAATAGCTGATGGCTGACACAAAGGCCAGTTCTGCTCCTCCTTCTGCCTTCCAGTTAACCACCTTCCTTTCTGGGTTCCAGTACAGCGTCACCATGATGGAGTCCTGTTCAATGGTTAATTTATTCAGGGACCTGAGCTGACAGAAATTAGGGTACAGTTGTGTAGTTTAGGGTTTGAAACTGGCTCATTGCAAGTGAGTTAAGGAAACAGCATAAGGAGAATGTTGGGACCACTTGATTGCAGCTGGGGGTTAGTTTCCTTTAGCTGTAATATGAAACTGTCTCTTACTTACATATAAAACACATGCACATAGGTACATAGACACAAACATATTACAAATAAACAGTAAATAAACAGCTGTGTCAGTAAAACTGGACATGAGATGGACAGAGCTTCTCTGCCTTCATATTTACTGACATCTGTTGTCACCTCCCTTTTGCTATTTTCTTCCTTTTGTCCCCTAGGACTGGCACATTTCCAAATGGTATGGACCAAACATTAGAACTGTGTCCTAAGCCAATCCATCTCTGGACAGTCTGGGAAAAGAGAGAGCCCTGTGCTATTGACAGAAGAGGTGGCTACTGCAGAAAGGCAGATGCTTGAGGACTGTAACTTTACCACGGTTCTGTGCAGTGGGTTACTGAGCATTCCTATCATGCCTCTATTTTGTTAACAAGAGGTCTAGAAATTGAGATGAAATATTGGTCTCCTGACTATCCAAATTACTAAATTGATAGCCTGCTACTTGTCCGTGTTTTGGACCATACCATCTCACTTGCTAAGTCAGAGTATCCTTAAACATGTGGGCACTTGCCTGCCTGGTTTGATTTAGCAATAGAGACATAGTTTGTGGGATTAAGAGAAAAGTCTCCAGGGGAAAATGCTGGAAAACATATCCTACAGTACTAATTTGACAGAGGTAGAACTGTCACCAAAGAAGGTTCCAAGCATCAGCACCTTGTTATCTAAAAGTCTCTCATATCTTTTTAATGTAATCTCCCATGGGCAGCTCCACACAGCTCTGGTTCTTTCTTCTCTCTTCCTTCTGCAGTTCCAGCTCACTCCTTCCTGTCCCTAGCACAGACACCAAACCCTGTCTGTCCCTTGCACCACCTCCTGTCCCTTCCTCCTCACAACACAGCCAGCAGACTCCAACTGACCCCCTACAAGCTCACTCGCTCTTTTATCACACCCATAGCTGTGAGGGCAAGGCTGTTCCCACTCTGGAAATTAACACAGCTGCAATATATCAGGGACAAGATTGCCTTCAGCACTATCTCTGTCTTCCCACAGTAATTTAATCCCAGTCCTTTTAAACAATAATCATCTTTCATACTCCCTCTAATGAGTCAAGTACTTCAGTGTGCAGGACTAGGGTGAAGGCTCCATTCCCCATGACCTGTGATTGATATGAGTAGGCCTAGGCATGAGGTCTCAGTTGTCGATCTGTGAAGGGGCTGGGCGCTTGGCTGAGACTCCAGTATCAACCAAACCCAATTTATGCAGAGAAAGAAAATGTTGCTCAGCTACTAGTTAATAAAACTAGTACTGGCATTCAAACTACATTTACTATCACATCTACAAGTCTGGCTGAAGTTTTGGATCACATCATGGAGCGCATTTCCACACTCATTTTCCTTCCACCAAATCAGCTTTTGAAAGAATATGGAATTTTGTCTGAGTCCTTGCATGATAACTACTCAGGTCACATGCTGGCACTCTTTCATTCTAGGTACCTCTAGTATCTAGGGTCAACCAGGAATCCTATGCAGTTAAATTTATAACAAGGATGTGACCTCAGAAAAAACAAAATCATCTGGAGTCTCATAAGTATTTGGAAGTACAATTCTCTGAGATAAAGGCCCCACTAAATAATAAAAGTGCTAAAAACTTTGAAAGAGTGTTAAAATTAGTATTTTGTCTCTTGTTCCCCTTGTAAGCCTCTTAGATAGGATTTTACGGAGAAGCTGACTTTGGTTTAATTGAAACACATCAGAAGGCAGTGTTCTGGTGTTGTTTTAATTACAACAGAAGGAAAAACAGCAATAGCAAAAAGTACTTGAGTCGTAATTTCAGCAGGTACATGGGCAGTAATAAGAAATCTCATTCTTGCTTATCATTGCCAACATGGGGGACATTGTTCCTTCAGCTCTTTCCAGTGAATCACCGCATTATCACAAATCAGTCCCCAAGTGCTATTTCAATAGCATGAATTGGAGAGGCAAGGAAATTTCTGACTTTATCTGTTCATTTTAAAATACATTCATTTAAAATAGCTTTTACCAGTGGATAATATGGGAAATTAACTTTCTGTGTCCTCCTGTTGCCACCATAGACACATTATTTCTGGAGAGCAATATCTTCCAGACATACACACTGCAGAGATTTCCACCACTACACATCAGCGCAAAGACTACAACACCATTTCTACTGATTCCTGTGCAATAGTGAATAGGAAACAAGAAACTTGAGATCACTCTAGAAGCTTGAAATGCCTATTAAGTGTCCATGTAAAAGCAATGTTCATTTGGACTGGAGAGTAAATTGAGCTGACACATATGATAGGACAGGATTTCTATTCATTTTCTTTAAGATGCCCAAGCACTGAGAGTGGACTCAGACTGGCCACCATGGTTAAAAGTTAAGCAATGAGGGGATAGTCCAGTCTGGTGAAGGTTTTAATTGCAACTGAGCACCTAAGACTCAAAATACTTTAAGTCTCTTCAGATTCTTTTAAGAGTTGAAATTAACATTTCAAAGGGAAAAGATGATCATCTTCTCTTAAAGCTCTTAAAGGAAAAGATATATATTTAAAAGAAAGAAAAAGCTTTCCTTTTAAATCTTACTGGTTGTAATTCACCCATACACTTCTGCATAGCAATGCTTATGTCAGAGCTGTCTCAAACATATTTGAAAAAACAGTGTTATCAGTTAGAAAGCCAGTGTCTATAGGACATCAAAGTGCTAGGTTCCACTGAATTGAAATGCTTGATTAGAAGATCCTTTCTTCCTTTTTGAGATAAATCATTTTCAAGAGAAAAAGAAAAAAAGACAGCTAATGCCAGTAATTCAACTTTCCTATGTTCCCATCTCTTTTCTGATGTTGAAGCTGAAATCTCATTTTACAGTCAAAATAGTGTCTTTTGAGCAGGGCAAGGACAGTGAGCATGCTATGGATGTATTTCAGAGAGCAGCTGAAAAAGTCAATCAATTCAAATAAAGTCCTCTTCCTTCCTCATTCTGGTACCCAAACATTTAATTGACTTAACTATAGCTATTGTGAAGTGTCAATCTAAAACGTTGAAATGAGATTATTGGAAATGCTTGTTTAAGTCTCTTGACTACAAGCAGGCAAAAATAATCCAGGATGTAATTTTATAGCACAGTGTTAAAATTTGATTATATTTAACTTGGATTCTTTACCCTGTGTAACTCATGTGATCTTTGCACAAAAGGCAGTCATTTGTATGTTCAGTAGTGCCACTGGGATGGAAGCAAATATTGCATATTAGGGCTGAAATGTGCAGTCCATATCACAAGGGTTCACTGATTTATGATACAGAATAGCAGTCATGTCTTCTGAAACCAGAGGGAAAAGATTTCTGTGGACCATGATGACTGAATTTATCAAATGGCTTTTCAGTCTACTTAAATAAATTAATACTAAAGGAAACTTTGTTGTGAAAGGTCCAAAATAACAATTTACTAATGTAGTTGGTTTCAAATACATCTGACATATTTGTGTCCCTGGCTTGATGAAATTTAAGCATTTTTTAACTCGCTGTTTAAACCTTTATTTGGACTGAAATACTTATTAAACATGCAAATGCACCATAAAAACTTAGAGGATAATAGCAGAACTGTAGCTTTAAATTCAGAGGAAGAAAAACATAGCAATGCCTTAGTTTGTCTCTTCCCACACTTATTTTAAAGACTGATTATTTAACACTCTAATTCAACCTTATTAGTCATATTGAAACTTTACATAAAATCGTATGCTCAGCATCTTAATATATGGAAACTACAAGGGATACAATCTCTTTGAAATGGCTGGGGAGACATTTGCTTTATGTTCTAAAATGAATTTTTATGAAACTCCTACATGTGAATGAGAAGTTGGGTTAACAACTCTTTTAAATACTCTTGTGAAATAGCTTTAAAAAACAGTGATTGCTTTTCAAAAACGTCCACACAGTACAGCTTGCATTTTCATGCAACACTTTCCTGTCTCATGTTGCATAAAGTCACTGGATTTTAAACTTTTTCTCCAAAAAATGTTTTGTATGACTTGTGTATCAGTCACCTTTGATAATAGGAAGTATATTTCTTTGCAGCACAGGAAATTCAAACAGAAATGACTTTCTTTTACAGTGTACATGATTTGAAGTAATACATTGATTAAAGGGATTTGCACCAATGGGCAATGGAGTCTGTTGCCTTTAGGCAGAAGCTCGGGCATTAAGTTCAAGTAAGGATTTACAGATTTTGGTGTTTCGACTTTGCTAGCTGCTTACAGACTTTCTGCTCTCCCTAAAAGCAGAATAGATGCTGAGCTCTTCTGTACAATTGGAGCAAGTGTCCCTCCCTAAATCTTCTCATAATCTCCTGTTTGGCCATTTCTTTTGTTTCTACATAGCAGCCTATGGTCCCATAACTGAGATGCAGTTTGTTGTATGTTGGTAGACAAGTTTCCATAGTGTCCCACAAAGTAGGAGAGTGACTGGGGTGCTATTATGGGAGAGGTGGGTCAGAATGTATTTGGCAGATAAATATCTGCCTAGAATGTAGGAACCAAGTCCCTCAGTATTTAAAAAAAAATAGAAAACAGCTTGATTTTTAAAGTAGTTGTAAGCTCAGGAGAAGATGTTTAGAAGTAACAGGCAGCTGTTCTGGACATTGTTTGAGCTCTCCCTCTTTTGCATGCCCTATGTGTTGAGGTATCTAACATGAGGTCTGGATTCTCCTAAAGTCCTAGTTTGGATACAGCCTCAACTGCCTGTCTCCACACAGGGTGCCCAGGACCTCAGGACTGTGCACACACTGATGACTAGAAAAATGAGGGGCAGGCCAGACTATGACAGGCCCATTTTCCTCCTGGATGCCCTATCTGAGGTGACAACTGCACAAGCAGAAGGGAAATTTTCTCTCCAGAATACTAGTCCTTTGTCTGCAAAGTACATGCATAGAGTTAAAGTGATTTCTTGAGTTTGTTGGTGTGTTTGCACTTGACTGATAGAAATAAAGATACTCTAGCTGAATAAAGGAAGATTTTTTCATAGTTATATCCCTTTAAAGTAAATCACTATTGGCAAGGCTCTGATGGAGAAATACAATCTTCAATATAAGTATGTAAGTCTATTCTCAGCAATTTAATACTGTTTATTTGGGAATTATATCCTGTCTTTAGGAAGGCCTGTAAAATCAAATGGTACAACTCAAGTCACAGGACACGTTCACTGGCTGACTGCAATCACGATAAAGCTTGGACACTGGTGGGTTTTGATTTGTGAAGTCTATGGGTTCCTTCTCTAAGGCTCTGAGAAATGGAACCATGAAATGTTAGCAGGTTTAAATTCACTACAATTCTTCACAGGGAGGATTCTAGAGGCCTGCAAACTGAAAGTGTTTGAAATCAAAACCTCCTTATATAAAAGGAGGGAGAGAAGGATCATAAAAATACATATTTCAAAGCTTTATTTGGAAATCTGGGCCCTTTACTGGAAACATAAATGTATATAAGTTAAAACAGAGATCACTGTGTCTTCATAGTATTGGGAGAGATAGTGGTCCAACAGGCACTTGTGAAATGAAACAGAGAGGGCCAAAGGATTGCCTGGCTGTTAAGGGAGGAAGAGGAAGGAAAAGGGATTCTGAACACTAGCTGACTAGTATTTTCAGCCTACAAACAAACAGCATGGATATTGCTGAGATTTAGTGGTACTGTAGTTGCTGTATAATAAATTCATTTAAGCCTGGAGAAAAGTCTCGTCATTTTAAATCTAAATAAACCCCTCCATCCATTAGGGCACAATGCAGCACTTTGATGTGTGTGTGTACTTCTTGAAAGCTTGGGCAGTTAATTGAATTCTTCAGTTCTTCCTTTCAGGAAAGGGAATGAAATCTTGAAATCAGACAAAGTCTAACAAACAGTGTGGAAAGGAGATATGATCAAATAAATTGCAATTGAAAAAACACAGCAAATTTGGAAATAGATTGATTACAACCAAATAGACTGAGATGAAATGAGGGGCAGTAAAAAGGACCAAAACTTGCCAAAATTACTCCAATTCAAATCCTGAAATCAAGGAAGAAACTGATTCTAAATAAATAAAAATAAATAGAAAACAAAGTAAATAAAGAGATAAGAAATCGCAGAAATGAAGTCTCTAAGTGAAAACAAAAGTGAATGAGTGGGATGACAAGAAGTTCAGTGAAATGGACCAAAGCTTGCCCAATTAATCCTCATTGAAATAGCAAAATTTCATTCCCTTTCCTGAAAGGTTAAGCTTTCATGCTGCAGTTTAGTATCAAAAGCAAACCCCCTACCTGGCAGCAGTGCTGTCCTGGAAATGCCTTTCTGGCATAAGTAAGGCAGCTTCTGCTGGGCATAGCATGACTCAGACATCAGCAGTCCCTCTCCTGGCCAAGTGTGTGAACAACTATTCCTTGAGCTCCAGGAGACAATTTTTTTTTTTTTCTCCCCAGTACTTAATTGCTTTTTGCTGCAGAAAGACGTAGATTCTAACTTCAAGTTTTATGAAAGTCCTACTACATTTATCCCTGATTTTATTCTTTAAACTGGGAAAATTTTCTTTTATGATTTTTGCAAAATCATGAAATAATATTTTGCAAAAGCTGTTCTGTATTTCTGGATAAGGACCTGGAAGTGAGTTGATAGAAGCTGTAAGCTACTCTGTTAACTGTATCCCATAGTAATAACAGCACAAAGTAAGAGAAAACTTATTTTTTTTCCTTCGTATTTATACTTACCTATTTATCTTCTTTAAGTAATCAAGGTTAAAAACAAGGCTGCAGAATTCACTGAGGAATACATGCCCTTGTGAAAAACAGAAGAGAAGGGGGGGTTCCCGATGATTGAGACTGGCTTATGAGAGATGATCACACTGTAGGAAATACAAAAATGTTCAGTCCAGCTCTAAAAAAGCAAAACAGTATCCAATCTAGCTAGTAAAGAAGTTTTTTCAGTGGACTAAATACTTCTGTCCCTCTTCCACTTGGGTAAAATTGACTTCTCTTTATCAAAAAGCAATTTTATTCTATATTTTCTTGTTTCAATGACATACAATTGCATATCCAGGTATCTTCAAATCTCTCATTTCTACTTTAAGCCTTAGATATCAATATTCCTAATTGAATTCATGAGATAATTTTCTTTCCTTATTATGTCTTCTATTAACCTTCCTCATTTTTCTGAGATTTATTACCTAATCTTTGCTTGCCAGTGGCTGGAATACATTTGCCATTTGCTCTTGAGAGTTCTGGGTACAGTAAAGGATATGGATTCTAATCACATGCATTCTTAAATGACTTAGCTAACATTTTCCATTCATTTTTTAACCTTCCATCCCTTTTGGGATGAAAATGAAAAGCACATACCTGCTTAATCAAAATCAGGCCTAATCAATCACAGTTTTTTAGTTTATAGATATATGTATACACACATGTATGTTATGGCTCATTCTCTCTAATAGAGAAATAATTAATTTGAGGTAGTAGCATATCAAATAAATTATGGTGATGCTGTTGGGCCAGTAATTTTTACTATACAGTAAAATGATGTGGAGATGCTATATTATTAAAAATATTTTTAATACATACTTTGACAGTTTTGTAAAAATAATTTCCTGTTCAGCAGAAAATCTCCAAACTTGATCTTCATCCACACGTACATTTTCATGAACCTTGAGAAACCTCACTTATTTCTGACTTCTGTCAGCATGTATTACTCTCCTGTGGTATTTAGAATTTATGTTGTTATAAAATATACATCGTCATGTCACTGAGTCCATATTGAGCCTTAAGTAGAAAATCCTAATCTTACAAAACAAGGGAAAGAACTGTAGCTTGTTCTCTATGTCTTTTGGAAGAAGGTAAAGTTTGTCTCAACCAGCTAAGAAATTTCAGAAAAAAAAAAAAAAAAGTAATTTTGTGTTTAAAAATTCTAGAGCAGGCATGGTAATCTATTTTAATACTATTTTTTTTCATAGCCTAATGAGCTGACATAGTGAGGTTGCTTGGAAAAGGGCAGGTTTCATGTGTAAGGAATCAGTATACACAATATTTGTTCCAAAATACAATTTTCTGCAAGGCAGCTGCATCCAAAAACTGGACAATGGTGGTATTTAAATATCTGTGCAATAGATACTACCAGTGTTTCCAAACTAACACTCATCAGCAGTGCCTGTAGGCACTTATGATAAAGTGAGCTTCTCAGTTTTCTACCATATTTATTATAAAATTATTGCTATCATTAATTTGATTTTTTTTTCTACCACCAAGCAATAGTGCTGAAACATTCAGGATGTATAAAAGTAAAAGTTCTGCTCCTGCCTATAGCTTTCCCAGTCAACACTGTCTTTCAGTAGAAAATAGAGTTGAAGATGATAAAAGAGGGGTTTCCAGTATTTTCAAAGTTAAATCAAAGAATGAGAAATAGATGCCCCAAAAACACAAGCATCCAGAAAAATGATGCTCAAGCAGCTGGTTTGCTCCCTTTTTCTTACCAACAGTTGTGTTTTTGTCTCTCAGTGTCTCCAGTTCCAGCTGCTCCACTTTGCTAGAAACTCTCTATTTTCATGGGTACATCTATTTGAGACCTGTGATTAGCCACTTCTTTTGTTCTTCAGCAGCAACCTCTTTTTTGCTTTGATGTTTCCTAAAGATGCCTTGTCAGAGCTTCCTATCTCTTTTTGCCCCTCTTTCTTCAGCCTTCACAAGCTAAAAACTCTTGACTTTCTTCTGTAATGCAAGTAATCCTGTCATTTCTGTGGCCCTTTTGGACAGATGTTCTAAGTTTCAATTCCTTCTTCTGAAACACCCATTTAAAAGCTAATCATTATTTTTCCTGACTGGACCACAGAAGCATCTTATACTGAGGTACTAAAGCTTTATTTCTCCTGCAAAAATCTTCCTGGTGTTTCCTAGGATGGCAATTACTTTACAATGTCACTTTACATCAGTGATTCAGAACCACCTCTCTTCTCGGTTTCTGAATAATGAACACTGAATTTAGCAACAGTATAAAAGAAGTTGCAGACATGGGACACACCATGTGCTGAAGATCCTGACACAGTGGGAGCACCCACCTGACACATCACCCAAGGGGTACTCAGCATATCTGGACCCTTACACGTGATCATTCCTGCATCCATGCCCCTGTTCATGGTGTGGTAGTAGTGGTCACTATCTCCTGAGTAGACTTTGAGGACCTTGAGAAATCCTTCCCTTCTGTGAACACAATGAAAGTTCTTCCTTTCTCTTTCTCAGTTCTTTTTGTGCACAGATTTATTTCTGTTCCCCTTGCCTTTGATGTTTCATGCCTTCTGAAAAGAATACAGTCATCCACAAGGTCTTAACTAGCCAATGCTAGTTAATAATGCTTCATTTTAAATTGTTACCTTTAAAGTCTTTGAACTCCCCCCAGTCCAGCATTAATTTTCCTGGGTTACTCGCCTTGAGTTAATTAGTTCTCAGTGCTCACTGCCCACATCTTTGATTTGTTTTAGAGGTTTCCTTACTTGCTCAGAAAAAGATTTCTTCTTTCTGCATTTGAGTGAAATGTAAAAATAGTCTTCAGTATTCTGCAAGATTATTAATTCAGGAAGATGAAAATCATATTGTCACTCCCTATGGGGAAACCTATTATTATATCACCATTAAGTAATGATTAAATATACATTGTCCTTGTAAAAATATATTATGTTAATAGTCCTTCCATGATCTTATAATACTTCAGGATTATTCCAAAACTAATAGATGTAGAAAATTCCATTTTTTTAGTGGATAATGTATTAACTTTCCTTTACATTCTCAGTCCATCAGATCACAGGTACAGAAAAGAGATTGTGGACCATATGCAAAAACTTAAGATCTAAAATATGTTACATAAATATTGTATGAAAACCATTAATTTTTTAGGGGGACTCATCCTGGTACAGCCAGTATAGAGCAACCTGCAGACAAATCTGGGTTAATAGCACTAAAGCCATGGAGTTAGCTTCCAGTGAGTATTCACCCCACCATCTCAAAGGTGCAAACATCATCAAGCAACTTTTGTTTCTACTATTGCTAAATTCCACACTGTTAACAGAATCTGAGCTGCTTTGAAGCTTCTTCACATTTCTTTCCCAAAAAAATTCAGTATACAGATGCTCTCACTCAAACACAGGTATTTGGGTGGAATAATGTGGTAGTTCCTGCCATTCTACGAAATACATCCAAAGGACTCATCTTCAAATCAGTCTATGAAGCAAAAACCCTTGGATAGAATTATGGATCCTGTGGGAGAATTGGTTGGTGTTTTAACAGCACAGCTTGGTCAGCCAGGTGACTAGAATGCAGAGATACATAAAAACTTGAGGAAACACAGCAACAATACGCAACTGGCTGCACATAATTAATCTTTTACAAAGTGCATTGTGACAGAGTTGAAGTACAAAACATATAAAATAATGAAAACTGCAAACAAGCAGCCTTTGTTTAAATAATACGCTTGAATAGTATTCTGTCATAGCAGAGATAGCCAAGCACTCACAGAGTGCTTCAGTTAAAACTTTGTAGGCTTCAAGCATCAAGCACTTCATTATCTAGAAGTCTTTTATACCTTTTCTGTGTAGCCTCCCATGGGCAGCTCCACACAGCTTTGGCTCTTTCGCTCCTTTTCCTCTCTTCCTTCTGCAGTTCCTGCTCACTCTTTCCTATCCCTAGCACAGACACCAAACCCTGTCTGTCCCTTACACCACCTCCTGTCCCTTCCTCCTCACAACATGGCCAGCAGACTCCAACTGACCCCCTACCACCTCACTCACTTTTTTTATCACACCCGTACCTGTGAGGCAAGGCTGTTTCCACTCTTTGGTAATTAACACAGCTGCAATATATCAGGGACAAGATTGCCTTCAGCACTATCTTTATCTGTCCTCCCACAGTATTCAGAATCAACTTAAATTTACTCTTTCATTTTCAGCCAAATAAAATCATATTGTGTCATTTGAGAAGACTTACATGGCTTTATAAGTACTGTTTATAATTTTTGAGATTTGTTCTCAATGTGGCTGCTGTATTAGTGAAGTACAAAATTCTTCATTGCCAAAATATTTTTCCAGTTTAAGGGACGGAACACCAAAGATTCATTTTACATCTAAAATAATGTTCACAAAATTAAAAGTATTAATAACAATTGGCATTCAAATAGTAATTTTCCCAGCATTTTGATGATGTAACACAGGAGCAACTTGAAGCCTGTGATATTTTTCTTAAAATGGAACAGGATGGTAAAAAATGCAGGCAGCTGAGAAGAAAATCACCCTGAAAAAGAAAGATGATTGGATAAATAAATGCTATTTAAATAAATTAAAAAATCTGTATAGTCTCTTTGAATAGCTTGATCCATTTGATTATTTATTTATTTTTTAATGCATGATAAAAATTAATTAGAGGAAACACTCTCTTTATACTGAATTAAAGATAGACCTGCTGCTGTGCAGAAAGAAAAATAAAATGAATATTCTGCATTTCCTGGATGTACTCACGAGGGACTGGAATGAGTCCCTCATGTGTAAAAACCAGAGAAGAAAGACCTTCTCTGCAATCCAAACTACTTCAATGGAAGTATTTGAAAGCTACAAGTCTTCCAAATTGGGCTACAGGTGCATCTCTAATATAAAAAGTGCACAAAGACTATCTTGCATGTTTTCTTCAATTTCTTGAATGCAAGCTCTTGGTGGTTTTTGGTAGATTGATCTCTTTTTTTTTTTTTTTTTTTTTTTTTTTTTTTTTTTTTTTTTTTTTTTTTTTTTTTTTTTTTTTTTTTTTGTAGCTACAGATTTTCATGTAGGCTTTAGGTTCAGAGTAATAGAAAGATCCTTATATAAACAGAACTCCCTTCTTGTCCTTTAAAATTTCAAAAACCAAGTAGGACTCCATTCTGCTACAATTTTTTTTCTTGAAGAAAAACAGATCGGGAATTTCAACCGCCACACTTATTTTGGTGGAAATAATTCTGTTGGGCAAAAACATTATTCAAAAAATACACAGTCAAGGATATGACAATATGAAGTTCCTGGTGAACTGTTGACTGTGGTAAATGGGAAGCAAAAGAGAGGAGTACCAATTCTGTGAGGACTGTAAAGCTGGAAGTTTAGGCTGTGTGTGTTGGAAAATTAGATTTAAAAAATTACTCTTCTTCCATGCCTCTTCAATCTCTTGCATCCCAGATAACTGTCCCTCTGCCTCTGGTGCTTGTGACAACAGATTGAGGTGCTGAGGGAGAGAGCACTGGGGAGCATCTTGCCCCAGCTAACAAGCATATTTGTGACATTTGACCATGCTCATGCTTTTCAGTACAGTGACAATTTGGGTTAGCTAAAAGCTTCCTCTATTAACTGTGGCCCTGCACTCCCCAGGCAGGGTGGGGATGGAGCTGTCCCTGTGCCTTAGAGCTTCCCAGGAAAACAGGGACTTTTTTGCACCAATTAATCCTCTAAAACCAGGTGGCACAGTGAAGAAATTGTGCAGAGAGAAAAGGGAAACCCAAACAGGGAAGATGGGCCTGTTGCCATGTTTAAGAAATGTGGTATGCAACTTGTCCAACCATGCCAAGGACTGGCCAGGCCAAGGTGAGAACCTCTCCAGGTTCTTAGCAAGACAACAGAGACCATTAGAATGAGCTCAGACCGCAAAGCCAAGTACGACAGAATCAATTAAAAAGGACACAAAAAGCTCTCCTCTCAAATAATCTTGGTGATGTTTAATGAACTCTTACCCCAGGCACCCGTTTTTGTGTGGCAAACTTGAATAGCACCACACAGAGCTGTTGGGTAACACAGTTCTTACTTTGTAGACAGTAGCATTTTATTTTTATTGCAGATGCTTTCTTGTGTCTAGCAGTTGCTACCCAGACTCTCACAAATACAATTCAGTGTTGACTATTTGCCATGTGCAAATATTTGTACATCCTCACTACCTCCATGAGGTATAAGGGCAGCTGTTTTTCCTTGAAAATCCCTTGGCACTTGCCAGCAGTTTTGACTCAGCTTTGTGGAAATGAATATTAAAATGCAGCCCAGTTTTCTCCCCCTTTGGAGCATGGATGGCTACTGCAGACTCACATATGAAAGAGAAAGCATGTTTTGGATTCCCCTAGTGAGTCATCACTCTTTTACTGGTGATTCATTGCTTGAAAGGAGAGGAAGGTAAATCAGGACTGTTTATATGAGCTGTCATCCATTTATCTGGTTATTTATTTATTTTAGCCCAGGGCATTCTGAAAGCAATGAAATGCAGCTGTACTGACAGCAGCCAAAGTCTGAAGCTGTTTCTCAGGCTCTGGGCTGTACTTGGCATCTGCATGTTTGGAAGTGAGGAGAGATGAGATTACACTTAAGCAAGAAAGAGTGAAGGAAGGGTTCATACTGTCAGCTTAGGTGCATGCTTGGAGAAATCATTGGGTAATTCAAACTTCTCCAGCAGGGCAGGCTGAGAATCCATCTAACCACTTCCTCAGGTCCCAGGGTGGTTCTTATCTGCCCAGCTTGGAAGCTTCCTGATCTCTCCATCTATTGGTGCAGTAAGGGGCAATTTAGGAAACAGCAATAGCTAGAGCAGGCACTGAAATCCAGCAGCTTGTTTATGCAATTGTCTATACTATGATTTAATTGTCATCCTGCATAATATGTCATCTGCAGTGTGCTGAAAAACTAAATTATTCTTTTAAATGCATAAAAATACTGTAATGGCAGTTAATTAACCCGGATATATATAGCTCCATGCTTCTGCAAAATGTGAGCAGACTGTTATAAGCTAGAGCTACACCCCTAAGCAATTACACTGTTTATGTTTTCTTCTAAAAAAACATGGGACATAGCTCAACACTTCTCCTCCTAGGCTCCATTGATGAAGAAGCTACATTTGTGTTAACTCAAATATGGAGCAAGGTGATTTTTTTTTGTTGTAGTTGTTCTTCCTGAAGCTAGGCAAGACATTTCATGTTAGAACTGTCTTAGGATTATTTGTTGTTACTGATAGAAGAACACCCTTGTGTTTGTTTTAGCTAACATTAGTCAAAGACAGGAGGAAACTCTTTGAAGTCCTGGGAGGCAGAATCATTTTTAAAATGCAAAGTTTGCCACCCAGGATAATGTAGTCTTGAATCAGCAACAAAAGCTTTTCTGACTAGGAGTGGTTATTGAACAGATTGCTAACTGAATTCTGGACAGTTTGGTTTTTTGTTTTTTTTTTTGAGCAGCACTGAAATAAGTCCAAAGGATGAAAATTTTTTAAATAAGAAATTTAGAAAAGCATCCAATTTTTTAAATTTAAAATTTAAATGCACTCTTAGTAGGAATAAACACCCTATGATTATTTTCTGCTCAAAACCTGGCATTGGCAGAACTGTCAATTTCAGCAATTTTCAGGCAATCTGAAGGTCTGTATTGCGCTTCTTGTTCTAGAGTGACTTGTGCATATTTACAAAGTACAGTACTTTTTGAACCAGTTTGTCTGAAAAGTTCATCCCTCCGTAATCCCTTTGTCATACTATGCTCCATTTAGCTTTCTGCTTATTTTAACTGATCTTTCATGTTCCTGAATCCCCAGAAGCAGAATTTAAGTAATTAAATGGATATTTTAAACATAGAAGTATCACTGCTCAATTGTATCATCTGCCCACAGCCTGTGTTATGGTGTGGGAAAGAGACGTACAGAAGCACGATCTCTAAGAAGTCGTCTGAGGCCCTGAGGCTTAGGCAGATCCTGTGGTAATTGATAAATTCGTGTGCATCAAACATTATTTAGGATGGCCAGTATCAGCTAGTGACAAGGGGAAAGGAGGATTTTGGAAAAATAAAGATAACCACTGACAAATGATTCCTCATATTACCAGGCTGCAAAGTCAGCACATGGCAATTTTTTAGGCCACACAAAGTGGCAGATGTCTAGTGCCTTTCCTTTCTTTCTATTCCTGGAAAAAGGTTTGATTATAACTTGGCCTACATCTGTAAAATTTTCTCTGAATATCAATCTCATTGTACGGATTTGGTTTTGAGCTTTAAAATATATTCAAGCAAAATAACACTCAAAGTAGTTCTATTTTGTAACACTGATTTTTAACAAAATAAGTGTATTTTTATCTTTCTAATAAATGAGTTCTACTTGCCCCAAACTGCATCCCTGAAACATGAAACATCATAGATCTGTGTTGCTTTACCTTAAAAACATCTTCAGAGTCCAAGAAAAACTTAAGTCAAGAGTTGAAAGATACACTGTATTTATACAAATTACACAAAAATAATTATATTTATAGAACAATTTAACATATATGTTAATTTTCAGCATTCTGTCTTGTCTACTCAAGCAAAGGTCTCATTTTGATGTGAACTCATTTTCAGTCATAGCTGCAAAGAAGAAAACAGTGATTTGCAGATGAAAAAAAGTGTTGCTTTTATAAAAGCAGATCTCCCCTTCCTCTCAACTCAGACCAGGAGCGATTAGCCAGATCTATTTACCTGAGCTTTCCTGTCCCAGGTGGTAAATGTGTTACATTGGTCTCTGTTGCTTTCCTTACATTTCCCCCTCCAAGGAAGATTAACTCTAAAAGGATGGTGAAAGTTTCACTGCTTGTGATAGACAGAAAAGACTCTCTGCTCACTCTTCCTGCAGATATCTTTGCATTTGGAGAAAACTAAAAATCCAAATCTGGGAGAAGTATAATCCTGGGAAAGAAGAAACTTTCATCAATATTTAAGGTGGGAAAGCTCATTTCAATTTCCTGTTCTGCTGAACTTCTCAGTGCACATTGGAAAGCAACTTAAAGCTGATTACACACAGCTGAAATAAAGCTGGCACTGGTCCTTTCCTTTTGCTCTTCAGTTAGGAAGACTGTGTGATAGCTAGAGCTTTTGAACAAGCACAGAAACTCTTCCCAATCCATAAGTGACACAGTCAAACTGAAAACTCTAAGAGTTGCTCAGACCCTTACAACGGCGGGTATTGCATAAAGTCGTAAGATCTTTCGTGCTTCCTTGTTATACTAACATCTAGTGTTGGATGGTGCATCTCAAAATAATTTCAACTCTGAGAAGTTTGGGATGAAATTTTGCATAAGGAAGAGTTTTGGACCTGAGACCTGAGTCTTCTTAAAGAAATCTGATTTACAGCATCATTTTATGGGGTTCCTGTAAAAAGCCATCTTCTTCCTTCTTTTTTATCAAACCAGCAGTCATGCACCTGCATGATGAGCCAGCCTTGGGACTGACTAGGTCAAAAACTAATTCCCCCCATTTAACTTATTATTTCATCATTATTTACAGAGATAAGATAACATATTTAAATTTTAAATTACATAGAAATTATGTCTTGGATATATGTAGCTCAAACACTTGAACTTATATTAACACTTGAACTATTTAATTAATATAAATAGAAATTTTAAAAGGATGAAACAGTATGAAAAAATTAATATCATATTGAAAATGTTTTATGCTTTTTGAGAGATAAAACATTTATAAAACCCATAATTTATACTAAAAAAATCCACTGCTTACACATACAAAAATTTCTGATGTTTCACTTCAATTTTCACACATATGCATCACTTCATTTAACTCCTGTGATTATTGTTTATATCCTTAAAGCTCAGAGTGCTTCTGGCCTAGATATAAGGGTGGGGATTATTCTTAAGCAGTATAAAGTAAATGCTGATTACCTCAATCTGCCAAATTTTCTCTGGAAATGTTATACTGCACAATGTACCCCAGATCAGAATTATGTATCATGTTCTGTTTTTTACTATTTGATTATGTCCATGACAGAAAAAGATTACTGTGACCTCCCTAGTGACTACAAATTGGAGGTATTGTTTTTGAGTAATTTATTTTGTTTGAAGGATGGTGTAACTCTGCCGTATAAATGATTCTTATAAGCACAAATTTAAAGGAATTAATCAATCTAGTGTTTGGAAGTTGGGATAATGACTAGGCCTTGGCTTAACCTCTCCTGTGTTTCTATTACCTCTAAACTGTAAGAAATGCTTCTGAAATGTCACATACCTACCCTGCTATTCAATTTGCGCTCACATAGGAAGACATTCCAATTGCACAAAAGAATTCTGAAACATCATTTATCAGCCTGTGCAGAGTTTTGGGATCCTTGACAAGGGGGAATAATAGGATTGTAAGGTCCTTTGTTTGTTTTTAAGATTTTTAAATATTAAAATATTGAATTGAATTCTATTTCTATATTGCAGCAAATATACAACAAAAGAAATAAAACCTTTTAAGTAAAATTCTTCATTTATACTTTGAAAATAAGAATTTGTAGGCCTGCTGCCTTTCTGTGGACTATTTCAAGTCCTATTCAAACCAGGCTCAGGACCCCCCACCTTCCAGGGTGCTTGCATCAGGACTCAGGAGAGTCTCACAAACCCAGGTGATGTGTTGGATGCCACATATCACTTAGGGTTAATTGAAATTCAATAATGAATGAGAGCATTCAATACCATACCACAAGTAATAATGCAGAAGGGAAGAAGGGTTCCCTGCTGACTGTGCACCTGACGGGGCTCAAGCACACTTTTTCTAACCATCTAGAGCCAACACATTTAGCATTTTTGACCTGTGGTTGCATGTGACCCAAAAGAAAAAATAACATCCCAGCAACACCACGGTTTTCTCCCCAAATACTTTCCAGTTCACTGGCAGCACATGTTGTAAGTATCTGAGCCAAGCAGAAAAACCCTTCTCTCTGTTAGTAATTATATTGCCTCTGATTTTTCACGTTGCCACAGTAGTTTGTCCTTTTACTCAGCTTTCCTGTGATTTGGGATGCCTCACAGGGCTGTCCAAGTTGTTTAAAATGGGCATGAGAGGTTATTTTAAAATTTCAGATCTGAAGCATGACTTCAGTGCATGAAGCTATGGCAAATCTCAAAGAACATCATGAGCAATAATTGTGATTAGAGCCTAAAACCCAGCACTTTTTTCTTGGGAAACTCTATGAGCACAAGCTCATTATAAATACATACCTACCCCATGTGGCCTTTGAAGAATGACAAAATTCTATCACAGCAACAAGGAGTCACTGTGACTGCTTTCCTTAATGAATCTATTTTTTGATGCAACTTACATATGATAATTAGATTATAGCTTCAGTATTATTATTACTGGAAGTGTGTTTTGAGAAGGAATGACATGAATTCCTGTGGAAAAAAATCATTCTGCTTGGATTACATAATGTGTTTCATATAAGAATAAATCATGAAGACTCTTCACTTTCAGTGATCCTTTTTTCCCCCTCCATTTTGATATCTGTGAAGTCACTTTTTCTTAGGACAAGCAGTTAAAACCAGTTTTCTTCACCGTGAGGGTTGATTCCATATCTAGTATCAGTATCAGTTGTTAATTACTAATACGTGGGATTTACAGGCAGATCCAAAGAAGACTTTAGATTGACCATAGATACCTGACAATGAACAGAGCACATTTTCACATCTGAACAGGGAAAGATGAGGGCCTTGTGTCTCAGACACAGCCAGGGTTAGATGGCTGCTGAAAGAGTGTTTTTCAGATTTCAGTTTTTGCTCTTGTGTCCTTTGTCATTTTCCACAGTTTGGGCTGTCATTTTACCAGTTATTTTAAAACAAAGCCATTCCAGTTATGCCCTCTCTTTTCTCAGTCTTACTCCAAGCTACAAAATATCTCAAAGTTGGAAGGAACAAATTGTCTTAATAGCCCAAGTGTTTTTCTTCCTTCTTTTCTTTCTCATCCTCTATTGTGGAGTCATTAGACCAATAAGGGAGAAGGAAACAAGGAAACTTCCAATTGCAAACTGCAACAATTAGGAAGCAGGAACACCCCAATCCTATAGGTAACATAAGAATTTTTTTATTTTTTTTCCTACTTCTTTCGCCTTCCCGCCTACTTCCCCCCCCTCCTTCCTCTTCCACCCAACCCCCACCCCCCCCCCCCCCCCCCCCCCCCCCTTTCCCCTGTCCATGGCTGTGCATCCTATTTCACATGTTCATTTTAGAACAGGTATTGAATAAGAACCAAACTTCATCAGAATAATTTCAGTTAAACACAATAAGCGAGCCAGTGACACTAAGAGAGGATAATTGAGACGGTGCTTTGGGCAGTTAAGAGACTGAAAGGAAAGGAGATAGATGAGGATTGGTTTAAAAAGAAAAAAGAAAGCTGAAATATTATTGCCAGCGTTATTTAATTATTTCCGAGTTAACAATGCAAAATAAGGGTACACTAGATATAAACCCTTATCTTTAATTATCAAGCCTGTCCTGTTCTACTTGTACTGGAAAACCTGAAATCAATGGGAATGAATCCCAGCAGCGCTCCAGTTAGTCCTAGAGAAGGAGTGCATATACGAAAGGAGTGCAACGTGCTCTAAAAGACAATACAACAGAAAGTAATGCAATTTGAGGGGGAGAAAAAGAAAAAAAAAAAAATACAAGCGCAGTTTGTTTCCTTGTCTGCCTGCATCCTGAGCTCACATTAAATGATAGACTTTTCTTCTCTCTGCATTCCAATTAGACTGTGCCAATGGGCAAGTGGGGAGGGGAATGTTAATAAGGCAGCCGGGGAGCGGGGTGGGAGCCGGGGCTGGCGGCTCCCCGCTCCCGCCGCAGTCCGGGGCAGCGCGGCGCGGCTGCGGGGGCTGTGCCCCGGCAAACGCACACTTGGCCAGAGGCGATTGAGGAGAGGCTGAGGAGGGAGGGTTACGGAAAATGTGTTGTACCGGTCTGGGGAGCGCTTTTCGCCCCGTTTATCGTTCGCTCACCGGCGACGCTACCACGCCCGCCCGCCCGCTCCGGGCTCCGAGGCCGCGGAAGCCGCCCCGGGCCGGTGCCGATGCCGCCGAGGGCGGGACCCGCGCCCTCCGTGCCCCGCGCCGGCCGG
>VZUI01021205.1:0-18372 GCA_013401135.1 Cettia cetti
ACAGCTGGGCCATTATCAGAAAGCATCCACGCCCCTCCCCCCGTAGTTACAAGAGACAAAAAAAAACTACATTTCCCAAACTGCTTTCAACAGATGAAATAGAATACACATTTTTTGGTTCCATAACCCAAGACATTATTACACACTGGATAAAGAAAACTCACTGGCCTGTCAGGTTCGACGTCACATTGGAGCCCTGAAACTGCTTCATTCACATTTCTAGAGATGTTTTATTAATTAAAGAACCCACTCAGTTTTGCCAAATGTTGTGGGGATGGTCTTCACAAATCCTCCACTTGGTCTCAGGGATCCACTGGGGTTTTTTGAAAAGTAGAGTTGCCACTGTGCTGGTTAGGTCAGATGTTACGTGCTTAAATAAACATCTCATTTCAAAGGTCTCATTTTCTGTGATATTCTGGAGTTCAACCTCTCTTATTTAAGCTCTTCTTAACAATCTACTAAATTAGTTTGCAACTGTTGCTTGGAGTAAATTTTATGCCTATTATTTCAAGAATGTGCAAGTTAGTGAAACTTGCCCAACTGCTAGAAAATTGTACTACATTCCACTGGCACTGTAAGTGCACTCAGCTTGAACAATGGATAGGATAAGTATTACTGTGTTAGTAAATACAGTGCATTCTAGCACAGTCCTTATCATTGCACAAGTCTGTATTGTGTTTTTCATTCTGACAACCATACCTTCTACAGCACATCACTGTGCACTTTGATCTTTTTAACCTGGCTGTTTTTCTTGCCATTTTAAATTGCTGCTTTCCCAGGCCCTATGCAAGTGCTGACACAATTACCTTGACATCTTGAGAAACAATTATTTTTCATGGCTCATTTCGGACATAATAAGTAAGTCAGCTCACATAATTTTTGTCTTACTCCTTTGTGCTTATTTAACTGGTCTTAACCTGTAGAGTTTTATTGCTTGTTCTGGCATCTTGTACCATCCAGTTTTCCCACAACACTCAACCTGTGTAGCCTTAATAATGCTTATTTAAATTTCAATGTACGAAGTTCACTGCACAATTTTCAGTATGCTACCATCAAATTAGTAGTTTTGTTTGTACGAATAGCTCCTGTATAGCCTCTTCTGCTTTTTATCTTTGATGAAGTCTATGCCACTTTGCTGACTAGTTACCTAGTTATATATTACTGGTTTTCTATCTAAAATAAATTTAAGCAATTATAGTTGACACTAATTATAGTTGTGCAAGTCTTTATGTGTATATGGGAGCATGAGGCTAAACTAATACAAAAATTCTATTGCCCATGAGAAAAAGTGTCTGAATCCTGCAGAAATAGCTTTGGGCTAGCATGGTAAGGCAGTCTGCACAAAGAGAACAGCCTTGGTTTTCAGAAGGCATTTAAACAAAAACCCAAGAAAGGATGTTGAAAGTGAGGCATTTCAGTGTGACTATATTAGTCTTTGCTGGAGTGAGCCATTAAGTTTTGTTTACTGTAAACAATTCCTGCATTTAAAAAGTGAACCTGTACTTATATAAGGTAACTTATATGTTATTCTGAACCTGGTTTTCCTTGGTTCACCTGAAAATACTTGTGTAGCTCAAGACCAGTCTTCGCTTCTGATTAGTCTGTGTCTTGCCGCAGGATGTCAATATAGTGAGCATTTTCCTGAATTTGCATACAGCAGAATAGTCCTCCTAGCTCTTATAAATTAGGGGCTAGAGTTCAAGACAACCAACAGTCAATATTTTAGCTCCTGAACTGAAGTTTTTCTTAAAATTTTCTTAAAATAGAGTAAGTGTGAAGAAAGCAAATGTAAAGTAAAGAAATGGGCATGAAGGAACAAGGCATAAATGGATGGTATTTTCTTCTTCAGCTGGTTGTTTTGTGAGTCCAGGCTTTCTTCTGTCAGCACAGAAGCCATTCTCCCATGCTCACACATTCACGTCTTCCCATGTACATACTTTCCTAAAATCAGTTCTATTCATATGAGTTTTGATACAGTGATACATATTTTACCTTGGAATTCAATGCTGCCAGTAATTAGAATTTCAGTACATTTAATATTCTTATGCATGCATAAATGGGGAATATAAAGCATCTGGAATATAAATAATTAGCAAAAAGTGAGAGTGGAATTTTGTAGGACTTTGCTTATTTTTCTTCTATTAAAATCTTTCTGAAGTTGAAGATGTAATATGATGCATTAATATGATTTTCTGCATAACATAGTTGTATACTCTCAGAGTCAATGCAGTTCTCACAGAAGTATATTGCTATTTTAATTCTGCACGTCTTTGTCAGTTTTATATCATCAAATTAGAAAAGGACTTCCAACTATATGAGCAAGGCTATAATATTGCCTTATTCCTTTATTATGTTTTTACATTGGATCTTTTGTTTCCCACACAGGAAAAAATTTGTTAGAGTGAATTATGCCTGAACCTTATCTCATGTCTAAATATTCTTTTCTATTTGAAATATTATGAAGAGGTAGTATCTTTGTTTCATTTAAGTAGTAACATTTTTAATTCTTTCTGATAAAAAAATACATATTCAAATTATAATGATTTAACGGTTGGGGCATTTATTTGTTTGTTTCTAGAGGTTTTTTTGTTTGTTTTGGTTTTGTTTTGGTTTGGTTTTTTTCATTTTGTAGTATAACCAGGTTGTTTGCTTTGCTAACAACAACAGCTGGAGAGTGGAAGTTTGCTTAGAATACTGTTTTTTTACTCATTTACAAGATGTTTATGTGACAGTTATAACCCAAGAGGTATCTAACTGAGGGGTTTTTTAAACACTCATGTTTTTTCACTAGAATAACCAACATATTTAGAAGCTGTTAGCGATCTTTTGTTAATAATTTTTTTTCTACAATTATGAATCATTGCAAAGAGCTGTTAACTCATTTGAAAGCAGTTAATTATTAATTCATTTCCCTAATGTACCAGCATTGCTTTCTGTATTTCTCTTTTGCTGTATAAACAAAATTCCATGCCACGCGTGTGTTTGAAAGCCTTATCCTTCACTTTAATAGTACAACAACTTCCAATAATTCTGCCTAGCCTGGAAATCCATAGAGGGGGCTACAAATACGAATACCATGTGCACTTTCAAAGCTGTAGCTTCAGACTCAAATTTTGGCCATTGCTGATGAAGATGTACCTAACAAAAGAAGTTGCATGGAGGTGATATTCTGTTGCTCAAAGGATTAGAAAAAGGACTGCCTGGGCTTACTGGGTAGAGTACAAAATGCCATCTCCATTGGTGTCTGGCTTGAAAGGCCATGATTTCACTCCAAGGTCTTGTATGGTTCTGCTCACCCATTTACTTCCATACTTTCACCTGCTTTTTCTAGTCTCTCTTTCTTTTACCCAAGGAAAAGGCTTGCAAGCTTGTCTCAATGTTCTCCTCTCTCCCTGCTGTCATAACGTCTTCCATATGGCCCTGTTTGTCTTCTTCCCGCTTCCCAAAGCAGTCCGACAACCCTTCACACTCTTTCTGAATGACTCGTGAAGAAACACAACTTGAGAGAAGAAAATGATAAATGTTGGCCTACTCATCCAGTGATTAGAAGCCTGTCTCTATATGTAAAAAAATGATGAGTCACAGGGTTAACAAAATCTGATTGGAGCTTTTACCCTTTTTTTCAATGATTTCATCAATTCACTCTCCTCCCTCCCACTCCCTTATATATGTACTGTCTAATTAGTCTAACATTTTTGAAGCAGGGTTATATTTTATATGTTCATGGAATGCTCTACACATCACATTTATAAACTTATGAAGTGTTTTACCCTGTCATGTGATGATAATACGTATTTTAAAGGCAAGTATGTTTACTTGAAATTCTTCTGTTCCATTAAAAATTCTTTTATTTTCAGTGATGTGCATTAGGTTGTAAAAGGGAATGATTACATTAATTTTACTTTGTCTCTTTAGAAGACAAAAGTTTTTATATATATCTACACTCCAATGTCAAAAATGTGTGTTACATAAAAGCTCTGTATTTTCCACTCCTCTTAATTCACATCTAGGTGTAGTTTTGCATTTGAATATATTACTTAACTTGTGAGACTGAAAAAAAGTCATACTAATAGCTCTGAAATATGTTGGATGGCTTGAGCTGTTACCGACTGAAATGTGTGGAAAGTCTCCCACTGATTACTGTGGGTGTTCAGGCAAGTTCTCTGTGTTCTTCTATCTTCATGCTTCAGCTTTTAACAGTTTGGCAAAATTTCAGAGCTATAAACATTTTCTCAAGTCTAATGTGGGTTTTATGGGTTTGAATTTTGAATATCCCTACTTGACTGGCATAGGGAACTTTAATCTTATGTTTACAGGGGTATAACTAAATAGACAGAAGTTCCTGTCTCTCTTCTTCAGCTTTACTGTAGTCAACATAATTTTGGATACCTCCATGCTCCCTGTGTGCCTGAATCTTCAATAACAGCTCATGAGTTTGTCTTAAATGTTTGAGAGCACACCAGTGAGAGTTTTATGTGGATGTCAGATCAGTAGTTACGGCTGAAAATCCAACTTTGAGCTGTGATTGGGCTAGCTAGACTAATAGTTTGGCAACTAAAGGAAACCTCTTCAACTGATTAGTTTCAATCATAATTAATCCAATGTTCAGTATTGAATCTGTACAGAAGGCCTGCCACTGCTGCTGAACTAAGTGGTAGAGTACCCACATATAGAGAAAAGTCCCAGTTCTGCTATCTGTCCCCAACAAAAGAAAAGTATCAATGTTGATAAATTTATATAAGAGGGGAAGAGTAATTTAAATCCAGGACAAAAGTAGGAAGAACAGCAAACAATAATGCCTGAGTAATTAAAATAAGAGTGAAAGAGTACAGAAGCAGTAAAGCAGAGGTATAAGACAATATCAGGTAATCCTTTTATATTTTCAGATATTTCAAAACCTCTTGAGTGTCAAGATATAGTGTAAAGTGGCAAATATAAAAAAAAACCAACCCACCAAAACCTATCAAAAGGCATAGATTATGGCAGACACTTTGGGTATTTTAGTCTTGGAAACAGACCCTTCCTTTCTCAAATGCTAGCAGAAGTCTCAGAGTGCAGTATTTTTATTTTCAAGGGCCTATTGTCAGTGACTGACAAGGTTTCCACCTCCAGATTTCTTCCATTACCATGCTTAAAAGCTTGGAACTTCCATCCTGGCACCTGTAATGAAAATTCAACATAACTCAGGGAAGCTAAATATCCACCAGTGGGTGGATTTTTCTGTAGAAGTAGTAATTTTTCTGTAGAATATAGTAGCTATCACTGCATTTGGCAGCTAAGTAAATATAAATATTTTTGTTTTTATAATACATTTACAATACTTTTATTTTTACCATAAAGGAAAGATCCTATTCCACTTGCATGCAGGAATATTATTGTTCCAAAGGGGTGTTATAAGGGTCTGTTACACAAGTATATGATTTTGTCAAAAACTATGATACCATGGGCATTGAAGATATCTCTTACTCAAAAATTTGGAGTAAAAACCTGAATTACCTTTCTTGCTTGTCTGTGTCTTCTTTTCATCCACTAATTTGGTATCTGTCATTACCTCCCATTTCACATATGGATAAAGATGGGAGTGAGACTGCATCAAATTTAACTTTCTCAAATTCACATGCTTGGTAGAATAGAATATATTGCTCCAAGATTCCCTTCTCTTCTTTTGGCAACAAAAAACAAAGCATGTATTTGAAGTAAAACTCTATCACAAATTTAAGATTAAAAAACCCCAAGTATATGAGGTCTAAAATGCTTAGATAATGATCCTTTGCCACCTGTACACTTGTACAAAGACCAGAGCTGTGTGCCCACGACTATGGTTAACATATTTGCTGCATGTGCTCATAGACATTTTATCATCTCTGCCTGATCTTTTGTGTCTCTGGCTTGTTCAGTGATAACAGTGTCTTTCTTACAGGATCAAGTCTTCATTGAATTCATCAGAGGTTTTGCCATTGATTAAAGTGAAAGGAGTGCTTTCATAAACGAACATAAAAGCTGAACTAATCTCTCCCCTCATAGGTCATTCTGGCAGGTCAGGCTTGGAGCACTCTAGTGGGACAACTTGTACGATTTCATATTTCACAGTAGCAGTCCTGTGAATAAGTCAATGAGTTCGGTCTTTGGAGCATTCAGTCTAATACCTCTCAAGATAACTAAATTCACTTTATAAGTGAATTTATAGCTGGAATTTAAATATCTTCAGTCCATCACCAACTGCTTTGTTCAACAAATTGCGGAAGGAAATCTGCCCTTTTTGCAGAACAGAAGTCAACATATTAAAAAAACCCCAACAAACAACAATTTGAAACAATTTTTCTTCCCCCTGCTTGTTTGTCTAAAGTCACTAGACAGAGTGTTTGAAAGACATGGGTAAAACAAGAAAAATATATTAGTGTTGGTGAATGCACTGAGGTCTCATCTAGATTGTGCTTGAGTAACCAAAGTCTAGCCTTGGCAAGTAAAGGAAGAAAACATGACAACAGGGTTAACACTCAAGACCTAATAGCACAACTGAGGCACTTTTGATATTTAATGTTTTTATGATTCTCCAGAGTCTAATCAACCAAAATAACCTTCAGAATTCAAAGGGCAGAACTCAGCACCTTTTGTCAATTTAGTCGTCTCTTTTCCCCAGCTCTGACACAATGGATTTTTACCAGACAGATCCTGTGGTGCTCTCAGTACTTATCACACGCATGGAGATTAATCTTCATTTTACTCTTTCTCTTCTTCTGTGCTACATTGCCATCTGGAAGCTTGAACCAAAGGCTCTGAAAGACCCTTTTTGAGAAACTGAATGTCACAGGATGATCTTTTCTAAAGAAACCACGAAGAAGCAGGTCATATCACTAAACATATACGACCTGTCTTTTCAGATCTTTACCATACTTGCCTTTTCTAGGACTGGTATCTCTTAATATAGCTATGACAAATGAAAAAAAGGAAAACAGAAAAGAAACATACAAATGATACTTAGTGGTTTATGATACCAAAGATGAGAGATGACTGTAACAGATTAATAAGCAACATGGTGGCAGGTGAAAATTTATGTCAATAGAGATAAAACAATGTACAATTGGAAGAATAATTTCTTACTCCAGTGCATTGTCTTTACACAAAAATAACAGGAAAATAAAGATCAAGCATTGCTGTGGAATTTGGGTGGCAATATTAAGTAGTCAAAAGTAATGACAGGTACTAGATATTTAATTCCTATTTACTTGCATAATACAAAGGAAATCTACATTATAACTGTCTCATACTCTAGGTAATAGGAGAGATTTTTTAGCTATGGGAGTGAAGGAAAAGCAAGATACATAAAAGAGGATGTATCGTTCATGTATGATCAGGTGAATATACATGGCATGTACAAAATTCCTTTTACAAGGTTAATATGAGATTGAGTCTGACAGGGAAACAGGTAGTCAACCACTTTGGTGCCTCACTATCACAGCAAAAGTGAGCTTCTGTCAAAAGTCTTGTTTAATATATATAAGGAAATAAAGAGATTATTTGTCCAACTCTGGATGGGGTCTGAATGAAGAGACAACTATCTTATATGCAACAAACCATTAAAAAGAAATACTTTCTCATCCAGTTTTTGGCTTGGTAAAGTGAGGAAAATGGATCAGGGTTATGAATGCCAAAGCCTATCAGTTGTAGAAGGGAACATTTTCTTCCAGATGACAAAAGCTGTGGCTTCCTTTGGCTGTGTTCCTTTATTGACATAATACATGGATGGATGTCTACAAAAGCATAGAAAAAGGTCTGTTGAGGTAAATTCTGTAAGGAATTTAAAATAGTTTAATTGAATCAAGTTTCCTTAATATTCTTTCTTTCATATGGTTCTGATCCAATACCTACTTGTCCCCTTGAAAATAACTTTTTCAAATATTTTTTAACAATGCATAAGTCTTTTGGGCTTTTTACTATGTAATCATCCAAAGTCATTAGTAGTTCAGTAGTCATGACTGCTGGCAATTTCTCCTGTGGTTTTCCAGCCATATTGTGTATTTCCTGTTTTCATTTAGACTGGACTCGGCACTGGCCACCTGCCCTTCTCTTTCAAATCACATGATTTTCCCATTTGGCAGAGACCAAGAGTTTTCCCTGCAGATTTGAAGACAGAGGTGAAATTGTTCTAAAGGTTTCTGAGCCGATGAGACTGAGAAATTCATTATGTGTTTGAATCAGGAAGAGTATGACCAGGATGAAAGCCTTCCAATCAATGTATTTCATTTCAGTGGGGATATTTGTGGCAAAATAAGTTACTTCACAATTGTTTGAAATGTCTGTTTTACAACAGACATGTTTAAACTGGGTTTAAACATTGATTGCTTAGAATCAGTAAGTCCAGTAATTAGAATTCTTCAGCAATTTTTTTTTTTTTTTGGGAATTATTTGTGACTTTATTTGCCCTTTTTTGATAGTTTTCTTGATTAAAAATTATTAGGCCTCTAACTTTAGTGTGAGAAATCTACTGCTAAAGAAAGAACAATAGATAATAATGACAGATTTTTTGTATCTAACAGCCATTGAAAGAATACTGGTTGTTCACGTCAGCAGCACTTCTGTCAAATGTTTATTATTACACTACGCATGGGTGAGGCATTTGCCTATGAAATACAGCTAATTCTGTGCCACTGTGTGGATTTCATCACTGCTTTTGTAATGAGTGTTGACGTACTCCCAGTGCTTCCCTTTCTGTTGTACTTTTGATAGTTGGTGATGGAGCAGAATTCCATTAGTTAACAGAGTGAACAGACATGATGCACAGTTTTAGAAGTGAGAAGTCATTTAAAGGTGTTTGGTTTTCAACACCACAAAAGGCAGCTAATCTTCAGAATTTTTCAGGACATACTTAGTACTCATGTTTAAGCACAGACAGCATACTGTGAATTGTTAGGGAATGTGTAAGATGTACTATAGCTTTTAATAGCTTCATGTTCTGGGAGCTTTACACTTCTTTCAGTGAGTAGAGCTATTTTAAGCAATGTAATAAAAATACTAACCTTACAAATCTCAGCTCCCAATGAAATGCATGTTAAATTTGTTTATGGAGTGCAGGGAAACCATATGTTCTGCTTTTTCTCATAAAAATGGTAAGAAAGGAATGTAACTTTTTTTTTTTATATAAGTTAAAAATTCATGGCTCAGATGGCTTTTCATATTGTCTCCCAACAAGCCTTCAGAAATCCATTTTTGTCCCTGCACCTCAAAGACCAATTGGCTGATAGACAGAGACACTTTTGAAAGCTGCAGATAAATTAATAGCAGAGAATGTGCCTGAGGACCATGCCTGGCTGCTCTTGAAATCCTTCTGAAGCCTGAATTATTTGTATTAAGATAGGCCAACACTCAGGCCTCTATGAGTCAATTCTTTGTAACAGTTGCCAATATTTTTATACCTGAGAGAGCAGCTTCATTCTTTATTATTGCTCAGGAATCAATACTCCCATTGCCCTCACAAAATGCTATACAAGCATTATTGGCATTTCACTTGGCAGAGAAGGGTATCAACATCAATCTCACCAACTGCACACTTCGCTAACCTTGTTCCACTTCTCCAGCACAAATTTGTATTCAGTCTGCACTGTCCTCTCCTGCTCAGTTTAAGTGGGAATCCTTAGTGAAGCTGACACCTTCTGGGATGAGGAAATAGAAAGACATCATATAGCCACAGAAAAGAACATTTTGCTTTTTGTGTGAGGTAAGGAGTACATGAAAGTTTTGACTGTGACTAAAACATGATTTGAAAAACAAAAAAGTCCTAACCCCAAAAAACATTGCTACTAGTAGACCTCCCAAAAAGAGTGAAATCTAGATCCAGACAGCAGTTTCTGACCTGGAAACCTACTATGGGGTGTAGGATAGTTTCTCAATGATTATAAAATCCTTTTGAAATAACAGCTCTTAATTCACAAATAGTTCTATGTGTTGAGATAAGTGATGTATTTCCAAACAAATGAACAACAGTATATACTACAACAGAAGAAAGGCTCTTTGAAACAGCAGCCACATTTTGCTCTAATTGTGTACAGCTGCACCAGTTTGATATGCCAGTTCAGTCTCAAAGATTTGCATTCAACATGTAAATTCAGCCTTAAACATGCAATTTCTAGTCATAATCTAAAGTGGGAATTGTTCAAAGCATCCTGTCTCTTGCAGAGCTTTGTGTCACTACAGATTACAATAGAAGGCAGTTTGTTCAAATAACACCAGAATAATGTCAGTGAGAGCACCATTAATAAAATAATAACTCCTTCAATACATCTGCTTTAAAAGAACAACACACTCTTATTCTGTTTTTTTCTCACTCTTCGATGTTGAATCTATGTATGCTTTCCTCTTTTATTATGATCATCACCCAGCTTATCCTCAGGCAAGGAACTTCTTAAAAAAATATACCACAAAAAAATATACCACAAAAAAATTTTGAGCAGGACGATTATTTGGACAGTACAGATTTGTAGGTGGGATTATGACATATTGAGGTTATATATTCATGTTAACAATCAGGAATTTTCAGATTGCATTTGATTTGGTAAGAGGCACAGCTGTGAATTTCTTACCAGGAGAGAAATATTTGACTTCCTTTGTGTTGTTTGCTGTACCTTCCTGATACTGGCAACTGCCAAGGACAAAATAGCTTTCCAGTCCAGGTTTTTTTCCATCTAGTGCCATCTGATTATATATTTATCCTTAAAATATATCAAACAAATATGTTTATTCTATATTTTACTTGAATTTTAACTTGCTTATTTGCTGTTTTCTTTTGTTTTTGCTTTAGCCTGTGTACAGGCACTGGAACAGGCTCCCCAGGGCAGTGGTCACAGCAGCAGCCTGACAAGAGTTCAAGAAGTGGTTGGCCAGTGCTTTCAGGCACATGGTGTGACTTTTTTGGTTGTCCTGTGCATGGCCAGGAGTTGGACTTGATAATCCTTGTAGGCCCCTTCTGCCTCACATTCTGTGATTCTGCGATCTTTTGTGGCAAGCTTAGCTACAGGAAGCATTGCTGTGTTCTAATAGTCAATTTCTCATTGTTTACATGCAGAAACTGGATAAACTGAGGTCTATGCTGCACAGCTTCTAAAAAGTTAGCCAGGGATAAGTATTATCTCTGAAAGGAATAATTTAGGAGTATGTAGTAAGGGCATGAATAACAGTCAGTAGGAAAGTCTCTCTTTGATCATAACAGTATTCATTTAAACCACAGTCCAAGTAAACAGCAGGAGGAAGGCAAAGGGAGAGGAAGTGTAAGCATCTGTCAGTATAACCCAAGCAAAAAATAACGAATAAGGTACAAGGGAAATATCAGAAGAAATATCTTGTATACATCTGGTAAAGAACTGATCTTTCATCTGTCTGAATTGCATTATTATTTTAATTATTATTGTTATTTACAAGTCAATGCTTGATATGAAAATACTATTTTTCACTCTTTAGGAAAAAAAATATTAGAGGTAACAGCACGCTAATGGTAATTGATAATTTTTGCCATTTCTATTATTAATTGTATTTATTGTATGTATGAGTATTTATTGCAGCAGAAGTTTTGAAGTTGGATTCTATCATTCCTTTCAAAATGTTCATATAATCCATAGACCTAATAAAAAAATGTATCTTGTTTGTTTCATTACTTGTTTGGTTGGTTAGTTAGTTTTTATGGGTTTGTGTTTGGGTTGTTTTGTGTGTGTGTTTTTTTGTTTGGGGTTTTGAGGTTTTTGTTTGGTTTTGGTTTTTCCATTATTTATTTTATGTTGCTTGTTGGTTTTGGTTCTGGTTCTGGTTTTGGTTTTGGTTTTTGATTTGGCTTGTTCTGGTTTGGTTTCTTTGGTGTTTTTGGTTTTTAATTTACAGAAACCTGCTATAGCCTTTAATCTCTCTCAGCGGTCTTTTTTCTCCCTTCTTCTGTGTAGCTCAGGTACCTGTTATGTTCACTCAAATCAATTGTGAATGTGGACAGACAAGCTATTCCTCACCTCAGAGGAAGCCATGGATCCCCACACATTGTGGTGATAGTAGAACTCAGGGTGCTGTTGTACTTTCAACATACTTGTACACTAGCCAGTCTTGTGTTAAATGGCAGTCTTGATATAAAACTATAACCATCTCTCATATCTATTTCTCAGCAGCATGAAGAACCATGACCTTGCTCATCAGGCCTCATTGCATGAGACTTTTGCTACCAGTATTAGTCATGCTTTTACATAGTTTTACATAGTTTTACATAGTTATGAGAACTTTTGTCTCTGAACTACTTTCTGACAAAATGAGGTGCTTTTGTTCTGCAAGATTCAAGACAGAGATTTGCAAGCTTAAAGCTTAAAGCAACAAACACACCAGTAACACACCAGTTACAGTGTGAAAAGAACACCACCACTACAAATCTAAACCAAAGCAGATGGATGTTTATGTAGATATTTAAGATCACACACACCTGGTAAATCCAAAAATGTGGAAAAGCAATGAGATGTTCCTACATAGTCTGTTTGAAGTTTTTAAGGGTACAGAACAATGACAAAAACTAGGATGTTTTAAGATGTGAGATTTTAAAATTCACAGCTTAGGAGTCTAAGTAATATATTTGTGAAATAGACTATTTTCATGCAAAATGTAAAGCTTGACAAGAATACTTTTTTTGTCATCCTTCATGGGGCCACTGCTGAACAAATTGAGGTGTTTTGTTGTAGATTAGGCAGGTACAAATCTAGTATATTTTGTTGTTAATACTCTCATTTCTTGGAAGAGAAAAAGATTCTTAATGCCATAGTCTTTATATTGAATAATTTCATCAATTGTTTACAGCTGCAGTCTATTCTCTCAAACTGTAGTTCACATTCTGATCGATTTTAGTAATTTATTGGTGAAAGCAACTCAATTTTTTGTCTCTCAAAAATGTGTTCTTTAGGGATTCAAAAAAGAAAGCTGTTCCAAAGGCTATGAAGACACTGGCCCCCACCCCCACTACCAAAAACCAGGCCATGCAAAACCATCACATAAGCTATAGTTAGCATATATTTACCAAGACAGTGGAAAAAAATTACCTAAACACAAAAATAAGAATAAAAATAAGTGATTAAAATTGTCTTTTGAAACAGTGTCTGAGTTGTGAATAAATCCGTGTATTGTTTTGGTAAAGTTAGTCATTAATAATGTATCTCTGCTTTGGTTTCTTAAAGAAAAGTAGAAACATTTTTCTCTGTAATTGATTTGTCTTTATCTATTGGTTTCTTAGCAAATGACTATTTTATGGTTTGTAGAAAGATTGAGTGCAGAGTGGGTGGAGAAGATCTGACCACCTTTTGAACAGTGTTTTTGTCAGTAGAGTGTGTTTACAGAAAGCACTATGTTCAGAAGGGATTCCTTCTGCTTGCAGGTGATATTTCGAGTTGTATGGGACTTCTTATGCTGACCATGATGACATGACTTCTGAAGAACAAGGGGAGAGGAAAACATCTGACTTTTAATGTTGTTTGCAGTTAATTCAGTGCTCATCTTGAAAAGATTTTGTGTTCAAGCCGTTCAACAGGCATGATGAGGATGATAATTAGACTTTGTTTTTAGATTCCTTTTAGTTTTATTGTAAAATAATTCAATCATAATACATTTTTATCATCATTTTACTGTCTCTGTCTGCTCTTGTTACTCCTTTAATTTCCTGAAAGGTAGATGTATGACATCCTGTGGGCATCGATGGTAGCTTTCAATTGTCAGTCCGTGTTCTTTGAAATCATTTTCATTTCACAAAAAGAATTTATTGTGAGGAAATAGAAGTGATTATCTGCCTGAGACCTGGGGGGAAGAATCCTTTCTCTTAACATTCTCTGATTTTTTGTTGATACAGCTAGACAGACACAAACTGAAAAATTGTGAGTGTACTTTATTGAATGGTTTCATTAGCAAGCAAGGTTGGTCCTCAGTGAAGACTGGGATGCTACACCTGGGGAGAAATTACTCAATATTAAGCCTGTCATGTATGATTTATCAAGGTAGTCGTGCCAAGGTATCTCCATGAATTTCTCCCCAGTACTTTGTGTCCTCCTATTTGGTCAAAATCTGGAGTTCTTTCATGTATTGCCCTAATCTACCGACCTCTCACTTTACTGTAATTTGCTGGGCTATGACTTTGGGCATGGATTTATCAGTTCTTAGACATCTGGCAGATATGGCAAATGCCTGTTATGCAGGTATCAAATGCAGTGTATGTCAGCAAAGCATACATTTAAATTTAGCAATGCTGGTGGGTCGGCCTCATGCAATTTTCTAGTACAGTATACACATTTCTTTATTACCTGGTCTCTCTTAGAAGTTCTATACATTTCAGTTGTAAAATGATTTTTTTTCCCACCAGATTTTCCATGTGTGTGTTGTTCTTTCCACCAAATTTGTCTTGAGAACGGTGCTGTCACTTTCATTTTTGGATGAGCTAAGATACCTCTAAACACAAAGGAGTCACAAGGAACACAGATTTACATGGGCTGAAGTTTGTAAATCATGCTAGCCAAAACATAGTTTTACTTGGGTTGGGTTTTTTCCCGAAACTGGTGGGAAAGCCAAAACCCTGTGGCTCTGGTGTTGTGGGACCTGCTTCCTGATTAATGTTTATTTAGTGTTATGTCACCAGATTGCTTGCAGTGGGTGCAGTTTCACACACTGTTCAGTCACTAGGGTACCTCAGGTGCATGGGAACTAGAGGAAATAAAAGTGTGCCTAACTCACATCACACAAGTCAGGGTATATTAATGAGAGCTGGAATCAATATATTCCTGAATAGGCTTTACTTCAATAGAAACTAATAAGTTTATTTATTAATAAAATTTCAGCTGGAGATTTTTTTATACTTGCTTAGACAGAAATGCAAGTTTATGTTCAGCAGTTTTTGCTTTTCTTTTCATTGTTGATTTTTAATGGTGCAGAAAATGAATAAAAGCAGGTGTACAAATGATAGATGTCTGTCTGTTTGACATATTGCTGTTCAAGAAAGGTTTCTGAATCATGTCTGCCATTCTTAAAAGTAGAGTTTCTTAAACACATAAATAGGACTGCAGAGGAGCTAATCACACTCTTCCTGTCAGACAAATACCTTAGGATGGAGTTGAGTATGTCAAGAAGACACTATGTCTCAGAACTTCCTACATGAAGGGGACTTTATTCTGGTTTTGGTTTTACACCAAGGTGTGAACATAAGCAGTTGTCACAGATAAACTGTTTTGCTCATATCACAGACACTAAGCTCATGACTGTAGTCTTAAAAACTTTATTTTATATTTTAAAACTAAATTGATTTCATGCTTGGATGAAATCTGTAGGTCCTGTCAGAGATGCTGAATATCTGAAGATCCATCCTATGACATTTATTGAAAGATCTACATCTGGCATTTTTGATAAGTCATATAAATAATGTTAAACACTCTGTAACACTGATTTTGAAAACAAAAAGATTAATACTTGGGTGTACTTTGTTCTTTTACAGGATTAGAAGTGGAACAGTAGAAAGAGTTTTTCATAGCGATCTGCAGTGCAATCTGACACCAGATTAATTCTAGCACTCAGACTGATAGCACAATTTACATAATGTGTGTTTGTGTTTGATTGAAGACTAGTTTACTGGATTGCTTCCAGCATGCTGAGGTTACATCTCTCCATTTAATTTCCCCTGACGAACAGCAGGCACAGTCCTGAACAAGTGCTGTTGGTCAAATGGGTGAATGACAGACATCAATAGCATAATAATCACTGCCCTTTTTGAAATATTTAACTGTCAAAAATGTTAACACATAAGGGACATATTCAGCTATTGTAAGTATCATTAAATGTGCATGTGAGCTCCCAGGGAGCAGTACTTTTCTTTCGACAATGGGATGTTGTCGCAGAGCAGGATGAGTCCCCCTGTGCCTCGTGGCTTAGCAGTTGAAGCATTGTGTCGCTGGTGACAGTGCCACCACAGCATCATTGCTCGTGTCCAGAGACATATGTTACCTTGATAACACTGGTCATTTTAAGATTTCAGTTATGTATTAAAAAAAGTACATAAATTGTAATGAGACTGTAGATACCCTTTCAATTTTTGGGTTTAGGGTTATATTTGTTCAGGGTCTTTTAAAAATGAAATTAGGTAAAGAATATCAGTTTAAGAACCTCTATGTAGTAAAGGAGACTTGAGGAAAACCAGTTCTTGAGCACCTTAAAAAAATCACTCCTGTCATGCAGAGAATAACTGGTAACTTTTGAAGCAAATTCAAAATGGGTTTGATTTTTAAGGAGAAGAGGTGGAGAAAGAATGCACATTGTTTATAAATATATCCTAAGCAAGGCCATTTCTAGTGCATAGGGAAACTCAGACTAAATCGAAGACTGAGAGCATTAACAAGAAGTAATGTGGTGCCCGCTGCTTTTAATAGTTTCTCTTTCTGCATGAAGAAATAGATATTTGTGTAGAAGCTGCAAAAAGTGCAATGAAAGAGGAAAACAAGGCATGCTCCAGTTTTCATTGACCATGTTAGTCTGTGAAATCACTTTTGCAAACATTAATATTATTTTAGTGAACTATTTACCTTGAGTTTCTTTTTTCTGGTATATTTAATACTTCTAAAAAATTCCTCATTCAGATTTGCAGTTCAAACATTTATTTATTACATGTGTGTTTGTCTTAGTCAAATCTTAGTGATTTCTGAAAACATGACAATAATAAACAAAATTCTGCTGGTAGAAATGATCAAATGAAATATTAGTTGTGATACATCTCATGGAAGATTCTGAAGTACAACAACATTTCCTTCAATATGCTACAAATATTTTATAATTTTTCAGAAGTTATAAGTATTGTAATGATTTGAAATAGTTCCTTTACTTCTGAACCTCTTTTGTTGTCCCAAAAACTGAGTCACTGTCCTTTGTGTGACAGTTCATGGAGTCCCTGTGTCACTGACTTTTACTAAACAGGTGTTTTCCCCATCCCTTGACACAGATACTGGTAGTTTGCATGGGTAGTAGAGATATTGGTATAGCTCACTGAGAACCTAAATTGTAGTTTAACTAGCTGCTGGGTTTTTCTCCATTATCACAATTTAGTTTGATTCAGTAATTCTGAGCTAGGTTGCAATTTCTTGCCAGAATATCAAAGATTTGACTTGAAGAATTAAGTCTTCTATCACTTCTGGGTGTGATTTGTGTAGCTTTAGGATTAGACAATGAAAACGTGAGCCATTGACTTGAATTGTGACCCATTTTAGCTCTCTTGAAGGTTCTGTCTGGAATGGTTTGTTGCTTCCTGACAGGTGAAAGGTTTTACTCTAGTTTTTTTTCTCCATTCTGTATTTTGTTTATGCAAGGTGTGGTGGGAAGGAAAGACTAAGTTATTTGTCCCTGTGGAGATCACTCTAATTTCAATTCAGGTACCAATTTTGTATTCTACTTTTCTTCCCTTGGTTTTGTTTGTATTTTCTTTAGCTCTGTTTTTGCATAACTGTGTTTTTTCTCCTGCTGTGGCCACTTGCACATTGAATGTAGTCCTTGAACGCTGATGGCTAAAAGCAACTGTCTTTATTTCCCTTTTTCTGTGTGGTGGCAGAATGGAGCCACCATTTTTTGGAGGCAAAGGAAGTCTGTGTAGTGGCAAAGGCATTTTCTTTGTTTTAAACTCATGCACTAGTATATAACAGAAAGTGGAACATCTTCATTCTCTGTCTCTCTCTTGTTTTTCCCCTTCTCTTTGGAACTAAAAACTATTCTCTCAGGGAATAGTTTTTAGTTCCAAAGTCTCAGAGTGTCCGATATTGTTCTTTAAGAAGTCCTGGATGTAAGGCTGAAATCTGCATGATGCAACTGTTGAAGTTTCCGAGGGATTTACGTTTTTTGATTCAGTGGAAGCAGGTCATTCTACCTGCATTCCCCAATGCGACCCATGAGCAGAAGCCAATAGGCTCGAGAATTTTGATCAGTGGAATCAAAGAGCTTTTTGAAAGAGCTTTTGCATTTAATTGGTTGTTTCTGTGAGCCTAAGTCTCTGCACTGTCAACATCGTGACCATATTATTGAGAGGAGTGGAGTCATTTCTGTTTTGAGGAAATTAACTATAATAGAAAATATGCTATTTCTAAGTGTGCTGAGTGCTCCATGAAAGTTGCAAAAGAGAGGTGATGTCATCAGTGAGGTTATAACCACAATAGATATGACATATTAAGTGAGGATTATAATGGTAATTTGGTACAGGAACAAGAATATCTGCTTGATTTTCTAAAGCAGAGTCCTCATTTGCAAGGAATGTAACAGTAGGAAGTCAGTGAGGTGTCCTAGGGTGACTTTATGATGCTTGTATCCCCAATCATCCATTCTGTTTGTGCTGTATATTGAGTTCTGTACCTT
>VZUI01021213.1:0-58443 GCA_013401135.1 Cettia cetti
CTTCCCTTCCCTTCCCTTCCCTTCCCTTCCCTTCCCTTCCCTTCCCTTCCCTTCCCTTCCCTTCCCTTTATTAATTTTAAACAATGAATATAATTTCTCCCTTTCTTGCTTTCTTCCTTAGTGCTAAAAAGTACACAATGTCTTTTTAATATTTAATCAATGGGATCACTTTACAGGTTTTAGTTTAAAGGTAACCATAGCACAAATGCATCCATTATTAACTGCAGAACGGCAGTGGCTTCTTGGGAGCACTCTTTAGTTTAATATGAGAACCCCTGTCAAGAGGAAACAGCGCTGATATTGTTGTGAAGTGTGACGAACTGGCAAATGCAATGGGCAGCACGCTGGAACAATGCAAACTGCTCATATCAATGGAAGAGGCGATGTTCAAAGGCGAGGTGAAGGCGGACAGCGAGAGGCTGCTGAGGAAGGTTCGGTTCCGCGTGGCGTCCTCGCACAGCGGGCGGGTGCTGAAGGAGGTGTACGCCGACGGCGAGGCTGCCGACTCGCTGGACTCCGAGTATGCCAGCAGCTCAGAGACTGACCAAACCAGCCGGCTGAGCGAAGTGGACGGCCAGCAGAATGGACACACAGGGTCGGAGGGTGATGAAAATGATAATGAGCAGGATGACTTGCTCATTTTAGTCAGAGCCACTAAAGAGAAGGGCTTTGGTACAAAGCGAGTCAACATCCTCAGCAAAAATGGCACAGTCAGGGGAGTCAAGCATAAAGTCAGCGCTGGTCAAGCTCTTTTTGACAATTTGGCAAAAGTATTTCAGGTAGGTGATACACATCTGCTGGCTGCAAGCTGTCCCTCTGTCCTGTTTAACTCCACACATTGCTATTCCCTTTTTTCAAACTGCTCTCATTTAGGATTTCTCAATATTCTGTCTCATTCCCTTGCTATCCACTTGCACAAGAGGGGCTCGTTAGTCCTTCTAGTATAAAACAGCTCCACACTCCATATTGACTGTGAACTTTGCTTTTCAAAACTGACCTAAGGTTTGCCAAGTAGAAATATTTGTGTTGTGCTTCCCATATCTGGATTAGGAAAGAAATGTAACAGAGGATTTAACTGGGGCTTTGCTGGAGATCTATACAGTCTCCTTTACAGGGATGTATCATGTTTCCAGTCCTATTATATTAATTCTAATGAGTTTACAATGTTATCTGCTGTCCCCTACATGTAAATATGTATACTTGCAAATTCCATTCTGTTTAATCTGCAAAGTAGATCAAACTAGGTGCAGGGTGGCAGCTATGACGGTTTTCCCACATGAAAATTTTAGAGGAATGAAATCTTAGCCAGAGGTCTCTTTTATTAATGTCTGTTTTCTATCTATTTTGTAGAAGGAGCAGAATTATCTGTATTTGAAACAGTATATGCCACACTGATGCCTTAGTCAGAGAAACACAGGCCTTCAGAAAAATCAAGATAAAAGTTTTAAAATATTTATCTCATATATATAATTTATCTGTATATGCTATTTAAGACTTTCAATCATTATTATTCACACAGATAGCAACAAGTGTGCAATGAGACTTTTTCTGAAGTTCTTAGTATCCAGAATTATGCTTTTCAGTTAAATTATCCTGTGATGGTTTTAGGGCATTATTTTAAAACTTTTATGCAGTTTTAAATTATGCAGAATTTGATATTAAACACTACTCTTTTTGCATTTTGAAATTACTTTGAAATGAGGTAATTCCATATTACATTAGTAAACGTCAATAGATTAACATTCTCTTGCTTCTGGATATGAATTTATCCTTTATGTTGTACCTAAATTAACAGTCTTTTTGTCAATATGAATGTTCCTCTAGAAGTTGAAGTTTCAGAGAATAATTTCCTGTTCATTTTTGTTCTTTACATCACATTGCAGCACTTTTACATCACATTTACAGCACCCAAGTAGTTTGAGTAGTTTGCTCTTTCAAGTTACTCATGGAAGAGTTTGTCCTTAATTCCTTCTTCTGATAAAATTCGTAACAAACTCACTTTTTAAAACTAGATTTGAATAGTAAGTATTAACTGAGGCATTTTTGAGTTATCTCCACTGTTCTGTGTTATTTCACTATACAGAGTACCCAATTTCACTCCATTAGCCTCATTCCCTTCTAAAAACTGTCTTCTACTACATCAGTAATACTAAGCTAAGACATTTGATTCAGCTGTACAAACAGACCTGTTTGAAGACATATGCACCTTAATTAGTGTCCTTGCCTTATTGCTTTTTCTATCCCCAGTTTTAGGTTGGAAATTCTTCAGGAAAGGCCCATGGGCTGAAATCAATGTACTTTGATTGAAAAGCTTCTTGTATTCCTAGCAGAGTTAATTGTAGGACCAGTGCTATTTCCATGAGGTGTTCTGCCAGAAGAAAGGAGGTATATCCAACTTATAACTTATAACAGAAAATTACACATATCCCAGTCTACCACAGAACTCCTTAATTAAAACCTGTAAAATAATGACTGGTTTAAAAGGTGGTAAGGATTTTTTATTGACAATATTTTGCTGTGGAAGAAAGGGGGGAAATTAAATTATCAAATGAAAACAAACCAAACAATTTTTCATACAGCACATAATTACAATGAAGAACTTTCTGTTACAGGCATTGCAAAGTCCAAAAGAAAAGGGAAGTTTTCAAAGTGGGTGAGGAAAATACACGTGGAACTGAGAAGCTTCTTCCTAGGCAGATCTAGAGGAGTGATTTCCAGAAAAAACTGTATATTCTTACATTAAGCACCTACTGGATCAAAGACATATTCAACAATACAGAGAATATAATGATTTGAGGTTTCTACACAAATGCCCATTTTCCCAGAGATGAATTTCTAAGCCTAGTGAAAAAGAATGATGGTTTGCATATCTTTTATGTCTTACTCTGAGCCAATTTTGTATGCCACGTGGTGAGGACAGAGGAGAGCAAAACACAAAGGTTAGTTTTGAGATGGATTTGAAACTGCTTGATCTTAATGAGAAATATGATTGAAATCCATCCAATTACAAATTAAATAACGGCCTTTAAATGAGATTAGAGGATGATTTCTAGTTTTCTGTAAGCATGTTTCAGACAATTAATTGAGCTGTAATGCCAGTTAGAGAACAACAACAAGAGTTCATCTTTCAAAGATTTAGTAAGCTAGAATGATGTCTTTTTTGGTAGGTACAGCACAAAATCTCTTGATCTGGGCGTTTTTCTAAGTTACTCCCTTGATTATGTGAGGTCATCTCCAGTTACAAGTTTCTCTTAGATAAGCAGCAGCAAATGTATAACAACAGTTAAGAGGAGAGTGCCCCTCCCTGAGGAGAGTTCATCTCTGCCCCTTTGATGATTCAGCAGCAGGAGCTCACATGAGATGAATTAACTGTATATTTCTCAGTGTTAGTGTCAAGTCAGTATTTTTAATCTCAGAGTATGCACATGAACTCTTGACAATCCTGTATTCTAAGCACCGAAAAATTCTTGTATGCAAATGCTTCTTATTTAGTATTTACTATACCACTCCCTAACTAAAATGTGCATGTAAGAAGCCAAATACTGAGTGTGTGTGAGTGTCTTGTGACCCTGAAACTAGGGGGTGGGGTTTTTTTTTCTGCAGTATCAGCATTCTGATTCTTCAGACTTTATCTTCAAAGTCTAATATACTATTTCCCCAAATCCTTAGAGGCTCCCTGTGATAGAGGAGAGATCTTTTAAAGCAAATCACTTTGCTCATATATTCTAGGGATAAGCAGGGATTCATTAACTGAGCTTCTTTATGTTGTGCAGTCAAGACCTTTGATTTTGTGTGTTCAATTACCTGTGCTAAAAGCACTTGGGCATTTTTAATGTTCTATGGAAATTTTGGGATTTGTGAATTTTTTTTTCACACTTTCTTACTACAGCCCTTCTACAGAATTGGTTCAGATGCTTTCTTCCCACAACAAACATCTGAAAAAAAAAAAATCACACTTTCTGGAGTTTTTTCAGTTTTAAGAGAGTGATGCAGGAAGTATTTCTATACGAAAAGGTCTTTTTGGTTGTTACTATATGATACAAGCCTGGTCTGAGAATGTATATCTGGTAGATGTATGTCCCCTGCGACATCTTCCCACAGTCATGCGCTCAGCGCTTCCCTCACCCATTCAATCTGTGACCTCTCATTTCCACTGTTTCCTGGGAAGCTGAGTCCTTCACATTACTCTGTCCAAGGACTGTTTTTCCCCAGATGAGAGCTGTTCCAGCGCTGTGACAGTGAAATGTCTCCCTTTAGGTCATCCCTGCACACCAAGTCAGCCCCTGGTGAAGCTGCTGCCAGGTGAGTGGGAGCAGCTGTGGCTGCTGGGGCCAACACAGCCATGGGTATCGAATGTGGGACAGAGCGGGACATGTCTGCTTCAAGGCAGAACAATCTGGGGGAAGAAAGGTGGGGAAGAGACCAGCTCTATTGATGCTTCAGGACAGCATGGTTTCCATGGCAACCCCTCCAGCCTTTTCCTCCTTGGGGTGGATACCACAAAGAGACTGTTGACATAGCAACCACATCCTGCGGGTGAGGGAGTGGTGGGTGGGGTGGTGACGGGTGTTGATGTAACAACCATTCCGGGTGGGGAAGGTGGGAGGGAGGTCACTGCTGGTCGTCCGGGGAGGGCAGCGACAGTCATGTGTCACACAGCCTCCACTAGCACCTAACCTGGGCCTGGGGGTAGCTCCCACCGCGCTGGAAATACAGGCGTCAGACAGATGGGAACAAGTTTATTTGAGAGAAACACGCACTACTAAAAATCCTGAAAAGCAGGAGGGAGCTGCAGCTCCCAGTCTCCCTGTTCATGCACTTCCTTGGTGTAAATTTTCTCCTGCTGAGACTAAAGCTGACAGCTTTGGCAGCTCTGAAGCTGGGCACATGACTTGCCAATTGTGTCAGAAGCATAAGCCCCTTCTCTGCATATCTGAAGTAATTCTGGTTTTATTTTAGTATGAATTTTGTATTCTAATATTACAATATTTTTAAATGCCAATGGATATGAACTTTTCCTGTAACTTTCTGTAAAAAGTAGTAGAGAAACAGTTGTTTTTTTCCTTGAAATAAATATAATTCTCTTCACAATCAATTTTTATTATTAAGCCATTCCTATAGCTGTGGCTGCGTCACATAGAGCAAAAATCCTTGGGTTGTCTAATATATTACGAGGTAGTACAATGATCATTTTATGCCAAGCTGGGTTTCTATCCCAATGTGCAATGTAATAGAGCTCAGCCAAAGGTTTTACACAGGTGTCTCCTCATTTTCCATGTTTCAGCATGAGTATTTTTCCTCCATTCCCATACTTACACACTCCATTGGCCTTCTAGCTTCCTCTGAAAGGTCAGGTTCTGCTAAATTAGCCACAGAACTCATTCCCAGGCAGGGCTTGCTGACGTCTATTGCAAAAGGGCAGGCCTGGTTAACAACCCTGATGAATGCCTTTGTAAGCATTGCGTCAGAGAGGAGACGGGTGAAGAGTCAGACATAATGCACTCAGTTTTTACAATATTTCCAAGCACAGTTTCTCAGGTGGAACTCACATTTAAGGTTGTGAAGTACAAGTCATTACATTATAAGTCATTAAGGTCGTGAGGTACAAGACTGGTGAAGAATGAGCTTATTAATATTTAGAGAGAAAGGTGGGAAGGAATTGTGTGGAAGTCTGTTAAGAGGAGAGCTTTTGGGATGGTTAAGAGCACTTTCATCTTTCTTTTCTTGTAAGTGACCTGGAAAAGTGAATACACAGCAGGACATGCAGAGCTTACGAACTGATAGGGCTAGCTAGTACCACAAACAAAATGAAGTGAAATACAGCAGCAAACCCAATCAACTTCCAAAGAAGTCAGAGGCTGTAAAGTGATGTTAAAGAAAGGTTCTTGTGTAGTAGTACAAGCAAAGGTTTTTAGGATGGGGGGCACACTGTATACCACTGCAGCCTCTGGAGCATATATCACTAGAATCCCCAAAAGTCTGGGGAGACAAGAAAGAGAGATCTGCACTTTCACTGGAGAAGGCTTGATAAGACTTGAAGACTTGATAAAGAGAAGCCTCTTTCTTACTGATCAGCTGATGATCAGTGCTGACACTTCAGAAATCATTGGACTATTTGAATTTAAAATCCTCTTCTTGGACTGGACAAAGATTGTAAAAACTCTCCTGAACTTTGCCTTCATATTGTCCTCCATACAGACACGACTCTGACTCCCAAATGGACTTAGCTTACAAAAGAAAACAATGCACTGGATTGCTTGTATGGAGAATTTGATGTAGTAATGTCCCTTATATGGATAGAGATAAATACCAGTGAGCTGCAGTGAGTTAAAAACTTCCAGTGTGTTTTCCTAGTGTTAGTATTAGTTGTTTTCCTTAGTGTTACTCTGGAAAACTAATTGTTGAACAGCGTTGCACTGAAATCCCCTGGAGAACAGGAAAAATTTCAAGAACATGGAGGATCAAGCGATTATGAAAAGCAAGTTTTTGCTTGTTTCAGAAAATTCAGAGTTAGAAGGACAGCTAGATCACCACGGGAATGGGGATAGCATTGCTTCACCTTCAGAAGGTGTACTTTCTGTACCTTTGGAAGGGCTTTGACCTGTGACCACACTTCATGGGGCAGTTGTACAGCTGATGCTGTTGATCATGTCATGGTTATTAGAAGCCATATCCAGAGTGGATGTCTGAACAGACACACTCAATTTAAAAAGGGGATGGTCAGGTCTGTGAGCTTTTAACTGGAATCTGGATTTGGTCAGTACTTAGAATATTGGTGTTTTATTGTTCACATGAGGTCACACAAGTCTATTATTAGACTATTCAGGACATTTTAGGATTTGCTTCTGTTGGACTTGAAGTACATATTTGACATATACTTGATAGGATCAGTAAATAGATTTTTAACTATCTAAACCTCTGAAAGTGATATATAAGTTCTGAGTTAAAAAAGACTTGGCCATCTCATTTTCAAAATGTGTAGATTTGGGATGTCTTGACTTGTCCATACACTCAGCATTAGGAAGCTTACCAACAAAACTGTGGTTACATACATCACTTTTTAAATACTGAATCAATAACTGAAGAAAAAAAAAATTGTATAGACTTTTATGCTGGCAGTCTGATCAGTATGTACTGGAAGTCTGTCTAACCCTCCAGTGGAAGGCATGGCCTCAAAATTATTCTTACCCCAATGAGTCTTGATCCTTGTAAAGGATCCATAAATGAGGTCAGTGTTTGTGAGATCTGGCCTTGTCCCTTGCATGGGAGAGAGCATAGCAAAAAAGGAGTGGTGTTACTGCAGTAAATATATATATACAGAATATGAAATACTGGAGTGAATCAAGACTTTAGATATAGATTCAAAAAACTCACAGGCCTCTGAGGAAGGATTTACACATCAAGCTCCGAAAAACAAGATTCTCCAAATCTCTCTTGATGCCACCTTGTCTCAAAGGCACCAAGAAGCTTTCCTTCATGAAAATTTCACTAACGCTCTGCCTTGGCCACATGCTTCAAGATGTCAGGATTGACAGCCCCTGACAGTTACTTTCTCCTTGTGTCCTATGGGGTCCGTAAAATTAGGGTTCCATTGCCTGTCCCACCTGCATGGCTTCATGCAGTAGGTGCTCCATGAGCATTCCTGGTGGATCAGCTCCTACACAAACTGCACATAAGCAGATGCTCCTTTTTTTTCAAATTGTGTCTGCAGGAGGCAGTGGTGGGTGCTGTGCTTTGAATAAGTTGTTGGTGCAGGAGTAGAATGCAGACTTGCTGATTCTCAACTTACCATACCAAATACTACTGTATTCTTCAGCATCGTGCTTGACTTCCATTTCCTTCCTCCCTCCTCCCTCTTCCCTTCCTCCCTTTTTTTTTCTTTTTAAGTGCTATAAATGCTCACATTTTTCCAGCATGAAGGTATCCTAGAAAAACTTGTAGCCTGTGACTTGCTAGGGAAAGAGGTAGGGAGGAGACTGAACAAGGTATTCAAGACATGAGAGATTGCAAATAATCGTGTTCTGCTGCCTTGTTTCATCCTTTCTCTTTAAATCCAAAAATAGATTTGCTTTCTTTTTGAAAGAATGAATGCAAACGCCAAATGGAAGAAAAGGCTTCCTGGTGTACTAAGTGGGATTCCTAAGTCATATTGGCCTCAGGAAATCCTCTGAGCTGAAAATAGTCATAAAATGAAACAGTATTAATAGGAAATGCCATATATGCTTTCCAGACTCTTAATTATCTGTCTGGTAGCTGACCTGGAATACAAGACGAGCCCTGGGTCTGATCCTATGTACTGCTCTGGGCTTCTTACATAATGTCCCTTTGTAGGACTTCTCAATAAGGTGCTCAGCCCTTGAATTAACTTGGAAAATGCTTTATCTTACTTCAAACTAATTTGAAAAAAGGTCGTGTTACACAAGCAGCCTATCAAAAATATTTTAGGATGCTAGCACAGAATTTTTTTCTACTTATTCTGAGAGTAGAATTTTTTTCCTTAATTGGACTTTTACAGCAGAGATTAAAAAGATGAACTGATTAGTCTTAATAGTTAATTAGTAGCAATAACTCTTGTCTTTTGCTATCTGTGAAGCTCAACTTGGTAACTCAGCAGGAAAATAAGGAGAAAATGTGTTTTGAAGTATTCTTATAACTAGGACTATCAAGAAAATTTGGGCCTATTCACTTTTCTTTGACATGTTACAACAGGCTGTCTGCTTGTTCATTGACCCCAAATCTTTGCATGCTTTCAACACAGCAAATACAGATTTTGTAGAACACATAAAGATCAATTAAATTACCTATGTGCTTAGTTCGTAGCATCACTTGGTCATTGACCCTCATTTTGTGGACAAATAAATTACTCTGCAACCAAACATTTCAGGGTTCTCACTGCACTTGAATGTCTTAGGTTAAGTATGTTTTACTTAAAACTTTACAAACATGGAAGCAAATATTTGGCCACATTGGGCCAATTTGTCACCAAAGTGCACAGCTGTGCAATTGTAGAAATACGGTAATAATGAAGATGAAAACTGTTCCTTTATTAAACCTTAAAAAATTTTCTATCAAGTTAAGTGCATTAAAATCCCATTATTTAGTTTACAGATCTCAAAACTGTTTCAGTTCTGAACTAGGATTTGCAGATACACTAAGCTAGAAAATACAAATGTATATGTGCCACAGGTAGTGTGTTATTAGACTACTCCAGACTGTAAACAGCTTGCTGTGATATTTGTCTACTGGGGTTGGCAGCTTATTACATACTGCACCAAAACAAGGTACATGATTAACAGCTTGACAGAAAGAAATGGTCAAAAAGACAATTTTTTTTTTTTTGGGTAGAAATTCAGCCTGTAACTGCAATGTTTGGTGGCATCATAATTTTGTAGCTGAAATACAGAAAAACATTCTTTAGAATGGAATTTGCAACTAGAGGGAAAAGGGTATGGCTTTCATGGTTGAAAATCTTTCTTATTGCTGCAATGTCCACTGCAAGGTGGTACAAAACATGAAAATCAAACCTGGATGAATTTTTCCAAAGCTGGTAAGAGGAATAATAGATAGGACAGCATCCCCAGCCTGTTGATTTTGAAAAGAAGCTGTAAAGTTACAGCTCTCCATCCAAACAAGCAATCTTGCTTGATGCAGTAGGGTATTGCATTGTGGAGAAACTGCCACAGCACGGCTCTTTATAGCCTCCATCACAGAAAGCAACAGAGATGGTCACAGATGAGCAGCTGGAGTCACTGAGGTAGAGACTCATTTCACGCATGGCAAGAAAGAAGACAGAAAAACCATTATTCATTGCTAGCATGAATTGTGGAAAACATTTTAACAACCTTAGTACCATTTTGCTTTGGAACTTTATCTAGAGACATCATCCATCAATGTCAGACGAATATGTCTCCTATACGGCAGTAAAACCACACACAGACTCATTCTTTCTCCATTTCTCAAAAAGAAATATAAAAAGCCTTACTGCCCAATATTTGCGCACATTTATAACACCATGCCATGTTATGAGCTGTGTTGACAAATCAGCCAATGCTGATACAAAGGCAAATAACAGTTTCTTTGGGGAATTCACCCTTGTTTAGAATACTACTGGTTACTAATTACCTAGCAAGCTTTAAAACTATGAGGAATTGTAAGGAGTCATACATTGCTATCTAGAAAAAACTTGTTTCTCCTTGAAAATTCTGTAAGACAGAAGGAACTCAGTCTCTAAAGAACTTATAGCTTTTAAAGAAAATGCAATATTTTCCTGCCCAGCTGCTTATGTCTTGCTATTAGTTTACTACAACTAAATGCAAAGCACTGTCCCTCCTAGCCCTAAAGGCAACTATGAAACATTTCATTGTTGCTCAAGTGAAGAATGCCCTAAGAGGCAGACTGATAGACACAGTGAAAAACGAGAGCTTAAAGATGGCTTCTTTCTACCTGTTGCAGGTCCTAATCTGCACCTTGAGAACTTCCCTTTCCAGGTGTTGGTTCATGAGGTCTCTGGTGGGACTCATCTGCAGTGCTGCATCCAACTTGGGAATTCTCAATACAGGAGGGAAATTGACCTGCAGGAGCAAGTCCAGAGGAGGGCCACCAAGTTGATCAGACTCTCTTATGAGGAAAGGTTGAAAAAATTTGGTTTGTTCAGCCCAGAAAAGAGAAGGCTTTTGGGTGATCTAATTGTGGGCTTCCTGTACCTGAAAGGAAATTAGAGGAAAGATGAGGCAAAGCTCTTTACAGGAGCTTGTAGTGACAGACAAGAGGAGATAGAATTCTTCAAATTCAAAGACAGTTGGTTTAGATTAGATATTAGGAAAAGATTCTTTACTGTGGGGGTAAGTGAGGCATTAGAACAGCTTGCCCAGGGAAGTTGTGGATGCCCATCCCTTGGGAGTGTTCTAGGCCAGGTTGGATGAGTCTCTGAGCAACCTGGTCTAGTTGAAAGTATCCTGCCAATGCATTATATGATTCTATGATGCTTTCAATCAGATTCACTCATATGCAGTGGGTAAATTGGTTGTTCTTTCAAATCCCACAACGATTCAAAAATATGAGCACCTACTCACACCCTTCAAGTTCAAACTTGAAGAGTCATAAGGATTTAAAAAGTTCCATTTCTAAAGGAGTTTTTCAGGAAATAGATTCTCTTCATCTAACTGGAAAATATTGCCATGGCAGCTGTTGTTGCATCTGCTGAGTGGTCAAGCCTTTTGCAAACCTGTCTGCTTTGATGCCTGAAGTTACAGCTTTCATACTTTTTAGATTCTCTACTGCTTTAGTGTGTGACAGAACTTCATATAAAGAGTTATCAAGTTCTCTTCACGGTTTATTTAGACAAAACAATCCTTTTCCAGCTTCAGAACCAAGGACAGCTGTGACAGTCTCAGGCCCCAAAGCACAAACAATGGTGCCTGAAGCTGTAATTGGACAATTGACCCCAATATGTAAACTGACTAAAACTTATAGAAGAGTGAGAACATGGGATCCATTGTCCATCTTGAGTCCATCTTGGGTGTAGCCTCGGCCAGGCTCTTGTACTCCCCAAGGTATATGCTTAAAGGCCTTTTCATAAATATCTAATTTATTCCTTTAAAGGAATATCTACTTTATTCCTTTGTCTAGCCTCTGTTCCAGGTCAGCCTCTCTAGGCATCAGCTTGGTTGATGATATTCTTTTGCATCCTCATGTGTAAGATCGTGGGGTGGAAGGACAATTTTACTGGTCAACATTTACAGCTGAATGCAGATAATTAATGCCAAAGGGTTTTTTTAGCTGCTCCTGACTGGGAGCAGTCTTGAATTGTGTAGTTCCTTCAGTCAGGTGGTATCATCATCAGCTACTCCAGCAGTTTTCTTTTGAAGGCACAATAGGTAACGGCAAGAAGTTTCAAAAAAGGAGAGTGGTCTAGTGAAATTTCTGACCTATTTTTTATGCTGTCTCAATTCTCATTTTGGAAGAAGGTTATTCAGCTGGAAGAAATGCAATCAATTATGGAGTTTCAATATTGTTTGAAGACACAATATGATATTAGAATAAATGTTGCTATTGATTTTTCTTTCTACGTGGTATTAAATAATACCTGTGCAAAGAAGCCATTAAAATGTTATTCCAGAAGAAAAGCGGACAGGTGATTTAATAATCTGAGCTTCTTCATTTGTTGTCTTATTCCTTGAACAGAGCACATTTAACTCTGACAGGATATAGATTCTAGCCCCACTGTAATAACATTATTATATGAAAAGAATGACTGTATGAACATTTTATTTTGAAAATACACATATCTGAGCAAAATCCTGAATCAGACTAGAAAGTAAGACACTGGGCTTGGTAAAACATTAGTCCAGCTGCAGATGTGATATATACAGAATAGTAACTTGGTAGCTCTTTTGGCCCACAGCTTTAGGAGCTGGTATAAAGCATACAACCTTCTATGTTCTGATTTTCAGACATTATACCTATATGGTTAAAAACCAACTTACACTTTGGAGTCTTTCCAGCAATGTAGTTTATATTTCTGCTTCATGAAGTTGTCTTGCATTTTGCTCACAAAGCAAATGATGAGGTGGATGAGTCATCTGTCCCTTTTCATACATCAAGGCCAGCAGCCACAGTACAGGCTATTCTATGGCAGGGGTGGTTAATGTGTGCTGTCTAGGAGTTGTATCTGAATAAAAATCTCAACCTCTCTGCCTTTTTTAAAATTTATTGCTTAAAAAAGAAATAAAACACTTTAAGTGTGCAATGTAGACGGATCTTTAATTTAAAAAAATGGATATTGAGGATATAAGTAATAATTAACTACTCAGGATTTGAAGATGAAGGTACCAAATTTCTAGGTATTATTAAATAATGAGGTAGCTGAGAACATAGTTCCAATTAGGTTAAGTAATATAGCAGGGAAACAAGGTCCTTCATCACTCAGTGCTAATGCAGGACAAAGTAGTGCTATAACTACAAGATACTCCTTTGCATCACTTCCATGTGTTGAGTGATAGAGCTCTCTGAGAGGTAAGGATTGAATCAGCCCTTTGGTGCACTAATCACACCATAACTTTGATCTCTACCTCATTCAAAGTCCTGTGCAGAGTTCATTACTGGTTGCAGAGTGCTTTGTGACCCCAGGTGAGAAAATGCTCTTTTGTCCACCTGACAAATGGTCATCCTTTTCCTCAACTTTAGTGTAGAGCAAATGATAATTCCAATCTTTACAGAATAGCCTGTTTTTATCTCCACCCACATGAGTAACATTTTCAGCTAGACTTCAAGTTGTATAAAGTATCAGGAAAGAAACAGTACATAATATGTCAGGTGTTTGGAACTGAAAACTGAGGGAGAGTGGTGGTTTCCCTGATTTGCTCACCATTCCCTGGGAGTTTCAGGATTTTAGTTCATCTCATTTCAGCTTCCATTTGTAGGAATATGGTGAAAGATAACTTTTGATAGAAAGCTTGTTATCTGCTGAGAATAAACATTCCAGGATGTATCCCAAATCAAAACAAGAATTCATTTAACCCTTTCCACTATTTTATTGCTAGGAGGGTAAATTGTGAAGAATTATAGCAATCTTTAAATTTTTCCTGCTGATGGGCGCAGTTGAGAATGACACTTTATTTCATTTAGTTGTTTTTTGAGTAAACAGTTAGATATGACAGACAGCTCTAGGCTGTAATTAATCCATGACAGTCTGAAACATTTTTTCAATGAAAATGCAATATATTTTTGACTGAGCTAAGTGTGACTGATTAAGGCTTTCCTGAATACCAGTTTTTAATTGCTGATTCTCTCTAGCACTAGGAAAATCACCAGTTGCAATACTGCTGCAAATATATAGAAATGGACTATTGTGTTGTTTCCTATAATATTCTGGTATACTAAAAGTAAGTCTTGGGAAATAGGCCCACTAACCACAAAAAGCATTGCTGACAAAGAAGGAAGAGCCATGTAATATCATGAGCAGGATCTCACCAGCTGTTTTATTCTCCAGTCAGAAATATGATGAATTGCATTTGCAAAAAGCTCAGCAGACTAGAATACAGTTTTCACCGACCACTAATGCCTGTTAATTAACCAAACTAACTGATATTTGGGAACTATAAAGGGGACCACTGCATGCATTAGCTGCACCTGGCAATGTCTAAACATAAAATGAGTCAGAGATCCCTGTATATATGTGTTGCTATTATGTTATTATTAGCATTTATCAGTCTCTACAGCGGTGTAAGGACATAAAGGGAATATTTTAGAAAGAATGAGTAAGGAATTGGTGAAAGAGAGGACCAAAGAGAAAGAGAGAAGGGATAGAAATATTCTTTTACTAAACTTCATCTGCCTGCCATAAAACACTATACAGGGTATTCCAAAGCTGCTGCCAAGTTAAAAATAAATGGGATGGAGCAGACACTGTAATTTTCATGGCAGCCATTTGCTGATGATCACACAAGTCCGTTTCTCTGCAGTATGAAATGTTCTATGGAGTGAAGCAGCAGCGCTTACAGACAGATGGGGTCAGGGTTCACAAACCAGAGCCTTGCTGTTTGCTAACTTTTCCACCTGATCTGAGATATCAAACAATTTCATCTTTATCTGTCTATCCCCGGCAAGTCCTGTTTTAGTTAATTTCTGATTAGAGCCATCCTTACTTACAGAATATTCTCAAAGAGGACATGATGTGGCCAGTGATTGTCCCCAAATAGACAACATAGGTTCAAATACCTGGAACAGTGTGATAAATAACAAGCAAAATGAAAAACTGCTCATGACAAGAGAAAATAGAATTTGAGCTCCACAACTGCTCTTCCAAGCAAATGTATTGTGTTTATTTTTTTTAACAATTCAGGGTGTCATCATGGGAAATGCTACATTAGTAAACAGAAGAATTACCAAAATCTGAGTATGTAGTAGGATTAAACATTCCCTCCCAAGAGAATTAAACATATTTGAAAAATCTTATATTATTAGAGAGAAATCCCCAAAGTAACTTAAAATGTCAACTGGAAATGGAAAAGAACTATGCCCGAAAAACAGCTAGTCATTCATTAAAATATTTCATACATACATCCAAATATAAACAAGTTTAGAGGTGTTTAAAAGTTCTTTTGGTGAAATGACCAAACACTAAGTGCTAAACAGAAAACTTTCAAGTGCACCTACATGCACCCTCCTTTTATTTCCAACCTCTTTTTTTGAGTAGAACCAGAAAACAGAAAGGCCCAGAAAAAAAAAAAAAAAAAAAAAAAAGGGAAAAATTGAAGTTATTTTGAACTTGAATAAAAGTTCCATTTTATCAAAGTTCAATTTTCATTTCACTCAGTCTATTTATTCCTGTGGCTAGAGATAAAAGATAAAAGTGAAATAAACACTGATCAGCTATTGAATAATGATTATTTTCATACTTCTACATATAACTGTTATCACCAAGGGGTAACTCATAGCTGTTAAGCAGTAGGAAATTAAAGGATGTAATCTAGGACAAATCTTATAATAATGGAGACTTATTCTCAGATTTCTGAGGACTGTAATTTTTTTGGAATTGTGTAATTAATACTAACATTCTTCTCATGACCCATCTGTGATCCATTGTTTCAGTTCTCTGGTCTTCCACACTGTTTACAGGCACAGCTTCAGGCAGGCAGATGTTATGCAGCTCAAGCCATACATTTTTAATTTACTGATAGCAGTGTTTCCTTAGGTGACATGCTGTAGACTTTTTTCCCCTCTTTTACATTAATTAGTTTCTGTTTGCAAGGTACACTGAAATAACAGTGACCTTCCAGTTTGCCTGTTCTCTAGGTATGTGTTTTCTGTTTGTAGACACAGAAAACATTTAGGAATCATAAACTGCGAAAGATTTTTACTTTCACATTTTGTTTGACTTCCCAATTTCCAGCCATTTTATGATGCTTATATCTTACTCATGTCTGAGACAAATTGCATAAACCGTTGTGCTGTTGTTCCGTGAACAAAGTCTTCAGTAAACTGTCTCCAGATAAACAGCTGAAAATAGTCAAAGTGGAAATTCACCTCTTTCCTTGTTCTCTCTCTTTGATGTAACAGTCATAAATCCTCCCTGGGATAATTTAAAAACTGGCTCCCCTCATTATTCTGTAGACATATTGGATAAAATAAAGCTAACCAAGAGCCAGAACTGGTGGAAACCAAGGTCATGGCAAATGATGCGGGCTGGGTTGTAGATGCTGAGTTAAAATAATTAGTTTTTAGAAAATCTCAAGTGGAATTACACAACGTATGTGAATGTGAATGCAGAGGATTGGATGCAGGAAAATAAAATAGGAACAGTGAGATTGTAGAGGGAATTCAGGAGATAAATGCTTGTGGAGAAAACTGAGTTTGACTGTGAGATGCTGGAGAAAGCTCTCTACTTTCTGGATTCATGGAAGTATCTTGGAGGGAAATGGAAGACCTGCGATTCTGGTTTTAGAAATATTGTTTTGGAGCCTGAGAAACAGAAGTGCTGGCTGTGGAGAGACTGAAATAGTTTTAAGTGCTCTGTATTTTCATTGTTAAGATGACTAGGTAAATGTGTTCACTCAGATTCAGAGAATTCCTCAACAAACCTACCAGAGAGGGAAGCAATACTTTGAATTCAACACATTTCAGACATAAAATGCAACCAACAGAAAGTGCCAGAAGAGCAGAAAATGATTGCACTGTACATGATTGCTCCATGGCAATGCATGGTTAGGATCTTCATACAAAAGGGCAAGATATTTGTGACACTTTCAGTTAGTCTAGTTGTCCAGAAACCAGAAAACATTGTGTTCACCATAAATGCTCCTAGTTCCATCTGGAACTTCTATCCGCTTAGTAAGACCTCTGGTGGACTTCTGTCCCATTATGGTTGATTCATTATATGCTCAGCCCTACTGAAAAATAACAAGCAGATGCCATCTACTTCTGAGCTGGCACCATGTAAATTAGCTCCCAGCCACTCCCACAGCCCACCTGCAGCACAGGCTTGTAATTTTGACCTTAGGTAAATCTCATGAAAGGTAAGGGCCTCACTTAAATCAGTTCCTTAATAGTTGCTAGAAACCTCAAGTATGGCACTGAAGTACTCTGTCTTCAGAGAACAAAGCCAAAAGTGAGAGACAGCAGAAAAAAGGCTCCCACATGCTGGCAGTGCTAGAGGAAATAAAATCACTCCTGGAGGCCTGGCAAATTTGTGTGTTCATTTTAAAACTTATTTTAAAATTAATCACTTTGACATGGAAGAGAGATGAAGAGCAACCAAGCTTTCTGGGGGGAGACGGAAGTGTACTCTGCAATCTGGTCAGATCGTTGAAGTAAAGAAAGAAAAAGGGATGAGGGAAACATGAGTTTTCAATTACAACTTGAATTCAGAAATTTTGGCAAAGACAGATGATTGGGAGTAGTAGGAGTTTTTTTAACACTGTACTTCAACCACACTTGTTGGTGACCAACATTGAGTTTAATCCTTTTGTTCATTCTTTTGATTACAGCTTAAAAATATCTACATTTTAACCGCATCTTATGGCTAATTTTCTTTGTAACTTTTTTTAGCTAAAAGAACAAACTGTAGTGTAATTTTCACCAGAAACTCAGTTCTGACCACAAGGTAATTTGAAGTTTTGCAAAATTTGTGCAATTTTACCATTTAATTTTCATGAATTTTGCTCTTCATCTGTACCTGAATTGCACAATCTAGTTCTTAAGTGGTGGTAATAAAATTTTATAAGCACTTCCAATCAGCATTTATTTTATGCAGTCAAAGACCCAAGAAGCAAGTGAGAGAGCTAATATATCCTGCAATACTGTAACACAATTGTGCAGAATTATGGGTATCAATTTCCTGATCCAATGATTACATCAAACAAAGAAAAAATGTTTATATTGCCATTCAGGTTATTCAGCTGAAAGCCATTTATCAAACATAGCAGATAATCAAACATCAGGAACACTAGCTTATAAATCTCCTACTAGCACTGCACCTGTGAAAAACAAATGTTTCCCTGGTTGGATGCCAGGTTTACATCACACTACAATCAGCCTTGCAATGCAGAATAGGCACAGAGGGGAAATATGGCATAACCCAATGGCAAAGAAAGTTCATTTTTAGGACAGGTGCTGACTGGAGTTTGCACCATGTGGAATCACAGAATCATAGAATGGTTTGCATTGGAAGTGACCTTAAAGATTATTTAATTCCAAGCCCCTTGCCATGGGCAGTGATGCCGCTGGCTAGACCAGTGATGCTGCTGCCCAGAGTCCCATCTAACCCTGCCTTGACTTTTCCATGGATGGAGTATTCACAACTTCTCCAGGTAATGTTTCTGTATAAGTTAAGGTAGATATTGAGCATGTTCATATTAAATATACTGTAAAACAGCCATGACAAGCAAAAACTACTTATCAGAAACAGCAGCATTTTCCCACTGAGAAACTGAGCTTGTTTTGCTGGAAAGAAAAAGTTTTATGATCTAGTGTTGTTTCCTGTCTCAAAGGAGCCATTTTGAACATACTGTGTTTATAAGTAAAGTAATCCCAGCACCTTTTCTCTTGTGTAGCAAATCTTGTTACTCTTAAATGAGGTGATGAGGAAAGAAGAGGATAACATAAGAAGAGGCAGTTTGACGAACAGCATCAGAGCAATCATTAACTTTACTGTCTCCTTTCCCAATGAGTTTGTTTCAGAGATGACAAAATACAGTTACTGAACTAAAAGATGAAAAAAACAAGGCCAGAATGTGGCCCTGTCACTGGAGGCTGAGAAACACTCAAGCTCTCAGTGAAAATGAAGATCAATGTCAGAAAAAGTAAGTGTACTTCCCGTGTGGTCTGAGCCCGTTTTGCTCACCTGACAAGAAAACACCGTATTTGGTAAAATGCATATACTAACTCCCATGGAACTTTATCCAGGTGAATAGTCACTAATGTGTTCCCAAGGAATTGTGCTCCAAGAGACGGAAAATAATTTTATGAAGTATTTCTGCAACCAATCTTCTTAATGACAAATGCATTCGCTTTGTCTTGTGTATTCTAGAAAATACTGCTGTTTCATTCACTTTATTTAGTGAATGCCTTGAGAATGACAGAGCATTTTCCCTGTCACATTTACTTTTACAAGGCTGAATCTTGATTGTCACTTTGACCTCAAAATGTATGTGCATTATTAGCCAAACAAATAGATATAAAATAACCATCCTAGAGTTAATTCTTTCCATGGCTTCCAATGATTGATAAACTCAAAGGAACCAAAGCAGTGGGACAACATCCGATTCCTGATTTGAAGTGCTACTTAATCTAGGAAATATTTGTCTACAGAGACAATTTTTTAGGAGAAATCATAATGAGGCTGAAAGGTTGTATACGAGGTTTCAATTCTATTTTGGTGTGAGATCCCACAGCACACTTTAAGAGGGGAATGTTATCATATGCCTTGCTGGAACTTGGCTTAAATATTTTTTCACTGCTGCCTTGATGTCGCACTGGGAAGTTCCTGCTGTAAATGGCAAAGAAGTGAACCTGTCTATCCTCAGAAAATTATTGTATATTATTTTTGTGTGGTGATTGTGATGGTTGATGAAAATTTTCTGAAATAATTTTCTCTGGTTAACGCTGTTAAAAAATTGTACTATACTGAATTTTGTGTTGGATTTTTCTGATGTGAAAGAAGTCATAAAGATGTAGTGATAAACTCCCAACAGAAAGAGAGCAGTCTAGATTAGATATTAGGAAGAAATTCTTACTTTGGGGGTGAACAGGTTGCCCAGATGCAGAAGTTGTGGGTGCCCCATCCCTGAAAATGTTCAAGGCCAGGCTGATGGGGCTTTGAGTGACCTGGTTTAGTGGAAGGTATCCCTGCCCATAACATGAGGGTGCAACTCGATAGTCTTCAAGGTCTACTTCCAACCCAAACCATTCTATGATTTTCTTTGGTAGTGGAAGTTTCAAGGTTATTGGCAGTCCAACATTTACAGGTAAAAAGATTACCTGTGGGACCATGTGGCTGGCTCTAATAATGTATTAATATTTGTTTTGTGCTCTATAGTATTGTGTTTTACTTGGTGCCTTTATAAGGCTAATGTGAAGGGAAGAGGACACTAGCAAATTGAATCACACAGATTCAACAAATCTCTGCAACAATTAAGGGGTATTCAAATAATAGTAACAGCTCAGCTATTACCTCTCAGCCTATTCCCCACAGAGGAGGTTCTACCTGAAGGGGCTTCATACAGATGTCACAGGACAATTTAAGTTCATCTTGTCTGGCTTTTGCTGAATACAGGAATGGTTCAAAGAACTGCTCAGTGTGAAAGGAGGTTGCTGGACCCTTCTTGTTTTGGCTTCTAGTGCCTTGTGTAAAGTGCTGAGAACAAAATTATTTTCAGTAGCTCCTGCTTCTTCTCCTTCAATCTTTGTAAGGAGTGTCCTTGCAGAACAAAGAAATCTTCTTACCAACCAGAGGAACCAGATTTCCAAGGGTCTTCCCAGAGACTGTCTCTTTTTTTATTTGAGAAGTATTTCTTGGAGATGTCTCATTGGTAAATATGAGGTGGGAGAGAAGTAAGGACTGAGCAAGCAAAAGAGAAACAAGCATTATATTACAGTATTTCTTCTCGGGTATAGTGCAGACTAAGTTAGAGTTAATCACAGATTTGCCTCTGATTTTCAAATGTTTCATTTTGTCCTATCATATGCTGAATGGCATAAATAAATTAATAAAAAAATACTGATAGAACTTTCAGCACCTGATAAAGAAAATCTGACTAGACGTGGACAGATAGCGATCATCTTTCAACTAATTTGAACATATTTTTCATTTATTTGAAATAAATTTTTCCCTGGCTGACTTGCTGTGCCCTGTTGAACCAGAGTGGCTTTTACCCCAGAATCAGAGCTAGAGGTGTATCACACAGTTTGACTCTGGGGGCTACAGAGGCAGAGGCAACAGGGTCTGGAAGAGACCATGAGCCCTGGAGAGATAACCTGCTCTCTTACTGGAGCTCAGGTCACCTGTGAGCAGGCTGTAACCTGCTTGTGTGAGTGTGTACTGGATGAGCAGCAATAAGGACACCAGGAGGTGAGCTCAGCTGTGGTCTTTGTACCTTCTGAGCCTGCTGATAGCTGAAGCATTACAAAGAGCAGGAAGAGGCCAGGTCATGCCCTTTACTCCTTTGCTGGGGTATTAAAAGTAATATTGCTGCTTTGAAATGAAGACACTTTGATATCCCTTGAACAGCAGTCTGTGCAGAAGATATGAGGAAAAGCCTGCAGTGGAAGAAAAAGAGACATGATGCTGTATTGTATTTTTTGAGGATCAGAAGGGGTAACAACACATGTATACAGGGTGTCAGAGGATGGAAGGGCTTCCTTTTGGTTTTTCATATTTTAGTATACTGCTAAGTGATTTTAGGATAAAAGGAACAGTATAAATATCACATGCAGTATACTTTTGTTATTTTCCTCTGACATCCCCAACATTTCTTATTGATCAACAGTCTGAAAATTACAAATTAATTACAAACATATAAATATGCTATACCAATATCTGAGGTATAATTGCATTCTGTATCTATTTTACACTAAAGTTGAAAAATTTTGAGGATGCCAACCTTCAGGAGGTAAAACTGTGCTAATTTACAATCAGCAGTATATGTTGTGCTTGTAGATAAGAGAGACAAGAGTAGCCCAAGAGTTAGAAGGTCAAAGAATTTAGGTTGTTGCTGGATCATAGCCCTTCTCTGTAACTGTGCCCAGCTCCTCAGAGTTATCTAGCCCTATGAAATGCAAACAGGAGCAAAAGAGATATCTCATGTCCTGTGTTACAACAGGCAGAGGAGCCTGGGCTCCTGTGCAGCTTTTGGAAACTGATGTATTCCTAGGGCTGCTGTTTGTGGGTGAGGTGACTTACAGCATACAGCCCAACAAAAGCCACACAAGTATTTGTGCTATTTTAAAAACTGAGAAAAACATATTTTTTGGACTGTCCCATACTCTCTAGCTACCTTGTTTAGGAGTGCAGTTCTTGATGGCCTCACTTGTAAATTGGTATAAGTGGACCTTCCCAGCTTGCTGACAGTCATGAGGGTGGCTACTGGTGATATCATTTCACTGCCCTAAGGGATCAAAGATGACAAGTCCTACAGTTTATAGCCCCTTTAAGTGCCAAAACTGCATAAGAAAAGGTATAGTGTTATTTTAAGAGAAGGTCAGTACATGCTTTGACTTGAGTGTTCAAGTGCTGTGTTGCAGAAATCAGACTTCATTCTATCGAGCTTTTCTAATATGCACAGTCTCCTGAATTTAATAAAGTCCTGAATTTTACCAAATCTTGATGTAGTGCTGGGTCCTTGAAGGCAATGCAAACAGGACTGCAGTCTTAATGTAATAAGTACTTGAGAGAGTGTAGTTTCAGATTTATATGTGCACTGTGCTTTGCTATGTGAGAGCCCATAAGGGGTTGGACTGCAGGCAGTGAAGTGGAAGGGAATGTGATTTCATATGAAGAAAGCACACCATGGCTAAAGACTGCTTGCAACACCTTCAGTATGTGTAAACTGGTCTTACTTGCCAAAGAAAAACATTTTACTTTGGTGGATGACGTCTGTGTGTTGGAAGAGATCTGACCAGCAAAGCAATTTTTCCTGAAAAATGGCATTAAAACTTTAATTTGAACTAGGCAAGCAACAAACAGAATGGACTGGTTCACAGCACCATTAACATTGTTCTGTGTGGTTATGATGGCAAATATTGTGTTTTTCACTTGAACATAGACCTTCAATCTTCAGCAATCTCATTCAAATGTTGCATTTGAATATGCTGCAATGACTTGATGTAAAGTATGTTTTCCATTAAATGCTATACAGTTTTGAAAACATGTATGTTCTCGTGGAGTATCATGTAGGAAAAAAATGAAACATTTCGGTCATAGCTTTTGACTTTCAAATTATCTTTCAGAAAGTATTCACTACTTTTAGTATATTTTTCAGGAGTCTTTTAAAATGCAGAAGCTAGTAAAAGCTTTTAAATCTTGCAGAAATTAAATGCTTATATTTTGGCACCTTTTTTCTGCAGAATTTCTTCAAGAAGAAACTCATGGCTATTTTCTTCCCTTCATTTTCTGAGTGTAAAATAAAAACAGAAAGTTCAAACCAGATTGTGATCAGAAGATTATTGTTAAATCACAATTCTTCTTGCCACTCAGTTATTGATAAAAATTCAAGCTATAAATGATGCAATGTCAATTCCGGAGTAAGTAGCTTAATTCAAAGTTTTTAGATATGCAAGCATAGATAAAAAATATATCTATCCATAAGTTATTTTCTTCTGCTCAACATTTTTGTCAGTTCTTGAGTGTTGCATTTACTCACTGAAGCACATCTGGCACAAGGTTTGTAATGTGCTCTGGATTCCTGCCTCAGCCTGCTTAGTGAAGCAGATACTTCTGCCAGTCTGATAGTATCTAATTACAGAGCCAAGGGGTGCATAATTCAGCAGAACGTTTTGAGATGTTGAAAGATGATATTGTGAGGCAGAGAAGGGTATATCAGCCCTTGATTTAGGTCACACAAGCAATTCAGTACTGCATGAACAACATGTCGAGTATTATAGCTGAACATAGTAAAAACCTTTAAAAATGTCATATGTGAATAAAGCATTTCAGCTTTTATCAAAGTACTATAACAGCTAATTGTTTTTCTTTTACTATTTTGTTCTTTAAAAGAATCAAATGTAAATTTGTGGGTGATGCTTTAATTGAAATCAATGATCTATGCATATGCATGTAAGTAGCTGTTCTTTTCAATTGATGAAGTTAAATCACATGTTTATACTTTCTTTCTAGGGAGGATTAAAAAAAATGCCCTGACTACTTTGGCAGTGTTGCTGTCATGGTTTTCATTTGCAACAAAATAAAAATGAGGTTAACATCACCAGTATGTGTTTCCTCTCACTGATGTTTTTGTCTGTTTAGTCGTTTGCAGATACGATCATATACAAAGGTTTTCAAAAAGCAAATTTCACCACTGTTTTAGGAGCAATCACTTTATGCCCCAAGTGGTCCTTATACTAAAAGCAGAAAAGTGTTAGTTTGGGCCACTGGTAGCTATTAGTCAGGCTGCAAAAATATTCATGTTAAGGGTTTTGGTCCAAAGATAAAAAGCCACTAAAAATCAGCAAGGCAGACAAAAATGTTGTAAAATATATTGAAGAAAATCCAGAGTGTTTAGACAGTGATTCATGGGTAAGTATGCTGAAGAATTAATTTGGTATTGTTATTCAGTAGTAAATTTTATAATTTCCCCTTACAAACAGGAGAGAAATATCTGCTCAGACTGGGGGGACTGGTCAGGGCCGAGGTAACCGTGAGACCAATAGAAAAACATGGACACTTCTGCTGCTGTTTCACCTGCAGCTGGACCCAAAAGTCAGGGATAAGATACAGTGGGAAAAGCCTGAACCCAGAGATATTCATGAGAGATTAATGGTATTTATTGTATAAATATTGTATCAGTTCATGGTAATCATGGTACCATATATTTATCTGGCTTTCAGAAGCACCATGGGAACACCTGACTTTTGTACAGTTTTTGCAGAGCTACTGAGACTCTGTTATTATTGTCAAGGCAACTGTCATAGAGAAAAGGTGAATTCTCAAAGACATATTTTAGGAGTGCAATTCTCAAATATTTTGAATTTCTGAAGCTCTAGTACTATACAACAGGGTTGTTTTAAGACACTCCTAAATTTTCAAACAAATTGGAGATTCACATATTCTGTAATATATTTGTCATATGGTTACATTGACTACTGGGGATTTCTTCTCAAAAGGGTTCAGGATGTCTTATTTCAGTGACTGTCTCTCTGTTTTATCATTTATTTTGTTTTGTTTTACTGCCTCTTTTTTTTTTGTCCTACTTTTCATGTTTTTTATTTCTACATTTAGTGTCTTCTACTCTTGCTCTCTCAGTATCCTGACATTTTAGGTTTCAGTTTATCATGTGATTTTAGTTAGTTCTGTATTTTCAGCCCTTTTTCAGTCCCCATTTGGTTGCTCATCTGCTTGGTCTGTTAAGTCTTCTCTTTTTAATCAGCAATTTTTTCCTTTCCTTTGTGGTGCCACTAGATAATGAGCTCACAAATTTAACTTCATGGATGACATCCCTCAAGATTTGCCCAGTTAAGGAAATTATTTAGTTGCAACCACGTCAGAAGGATGGCAGTGTGAGGGCAGAGGGATGGATTTCCCCAAGCTGTACATCAGGACTAGGATGGACAGGGCTTTGAACAAACTGGTCTAATGGGAGCTGTCTCTGCTCATGACAGGGGTGTTGCAAGTAGGTGAACCTTAAGGTCCCTTACAACTCAAGCTATTCAATGATTCTATGATTCTGTGATTTGCCAAAGCCCTGACTGACCTGATAAAGAAGTCTGGGAAAAGGTGGAGTCAGGCACAAAGTAAGGAACGTTGTGGCTTTTTCGTGTTCAGTCATGAACAGGATTGAACTGGTGAAGCAACTACTTTTTCTCTAGAGAGAGAAAAAAACGGGAAGATGTTTCTTGGGCTGGAAGTGGCAGCTCTGCTGTGAAGTGATGTAGGTCATGCTAGTGCTGTTGCTGGCTGCTTGACGCTCCCAAGAAGAATGGAAGCTCTTCAGGCAGAGGCAGTAAAGCAGAATATGCCCTTAGACTCTTGGGGAGGTAATATTGGGCTGTTAAACAAAGAGCTGTAAATGATACAGAGGATTGTTACTAAAGCAACTAAAGCTTTTCCCCCTGAAAACTTAAATCCCTTCCTTGACAGTCTTTCTATACAGGAACTTTCTCTGAAGCACAATCTTGGCCCATGTGCACAGTTTCCTGTGACATGAATATGAATATGACACGTGAATACGAAACAATAGTTGCCACCTTAGGCCAAATATTGCCTATAATCAAAAGAGAAAAAAACATTGCAAGAGTATTAGAATGGTAAAGTAAAAAGCAGACCTTTATTTGGAAGCTTCCAGGTGTCTCAGTGGTGATGGGCACACCTCTTTGGATTTCTACAATTTTTATGATTGTAATTCTTATATATATATATATATATATATATATATATATAATGTATAATTAAGATATCTAATGGGTACCTCCATTAGGAGATTTGGTTGCCCCGTAACCCAGCCCTGGGTCAACTCCTTGGAGGTGATCCAAAGGTTTCTTTGGCCCACTTCTTATTATGACTTCTCAGATTCTGGTTGGAAAATATAATGTTCTTCTTATAGTCCATATTCCTGACAAGAAGACTAAACAGTATTTCAGGAATGTATCACAAGGTTAGTTTATTGTTCTAATATCTAGGGGAAAAGGGTAGGAAAAGTACTGGAGCTACAGCCATGCATTAGCTATGTAAAAAGCTACAAATATATAAAAAATAAATAAAAAGCTTTGGGATCATAAACTTCTTGTTTCTGTGAGAATTCCACCTTCAAGAGGTGCAATAAGTGGTTAATGTAAGTTGCTCCAAATCTTTTGATACATTTATCTGTCCAACTTCCACAGCTTTATTGAAGTTTTGTCATGCCCATTAACTAGAGAATAGCCTTCTGTTTAATTTCACCTAGAGTTTTATGTGCATTTGTGAGTTACATAAGGTGACTCTAATTTCAAGTTTGCAAAGCAAAATTGTAGAAGTTAATTTTCTAAAGTGTCTTTCTTTTCATTTGTTTACATGGCTTGTTATTTATTGTTCTTTTACCACAGTTCCAACCTAGGAAGGAAAAGCACAGTGTTTACTGGTTTACTTCAAGAGTGCATTCTGGTAATAAAATATTACAGTTTGCAGGTCTATATTTCTCAGAAAAATAAGGATTAACATAGATTTTTATTATAAACCCCCTGGTCCTAGTTACCTATGTAAAAGTCCTTGCAAGGACAAGCTGTGTACCTTTGTAGCACAGAAAACAAGGTTTTAATCAAAGTTTCCCTGAAGAATTGTTTAATCAATGTAATTGATACTTTTTTTGCAGGGCAAACAATGCTATTTCTTCACTGCCACATTAAGAAAAAAGAAAGGAATAAACGTAAAAGTGGTTCTTTGTACACGCCTTCCACTTGATATCTTTCCAGATCACTTTACAACTTTCCATTTTTCCATCTCTTCAGCTACTTATTTGTATGCTGTAGGGACACCACAGTCCTGATGCTTTACTAGATAATGACGGTCTGTACCTATGCTGCCAGCCTCTGGTGTCTGGGAACAAGCAGCATTAGAGATCACAGCTATGGAGGAACAAGAGCTGTTGAATAGTTTCGCACTTCAAAACGTATTGTCACTCCAAAGAGGAAGAAATGGGGAATATGTGAAAATTTCTATTTAAGTAATATTTTAAGAACTTTTGGTTACATATGAAAACAACCAACTCCTCTTCCTTCAAGCAACCCATGTGTGATTACTAAAATATTTTGCAGTATTTATGTAGAGTACTTGTCTTTTACACAGAGAACAAGCTAATTCTCTCACTTGGAATGTGTGAACAATATGCTGGAGGAGAGTCAATGCTGCAGAAGCAGCATAAAAGATTTTCAACCTAGAAAATGGGTGGCAGAAAAATAGCCCATTTTCATAAAATGTATTCCTGAAATTGAATTTCTGACACCCATTCTAAGAGAAATAATATTGATCTATCACAATATGGTTCCTTTCCTGAGTAGGAGATGAAAGCCATGGCTACATATGTTGGCAATTACACTTCCAGTGTTCGGTAAGTGATCTGTGAAATGCAAATACTTTTTCTGAGAACAGTTTTCTATATGAAGAACCTTGTAAACAACTCTCTAAGCAGAATATACTTTTTCAAGGGCTTTTTTTTGGTATTTAGGTAGTAAGATAAATCATGACTGGTTATATTGCAAAATATGCAATGGCATCTGCCAATTTAACAACTATGTTTCTATAGTTAATCCATGAGATAGGTAATAAATTACCTATTCACCCATCAAACTTCATTTTCTGTACAGTGCTACAATGTAGTAAAGGTATCCTTGCTTTTTATTTTCTAACTTGTGTTTTGACTCTCAGAATACTGGTGAAATAATTAAATATAATTTGCTGAATACAATGGATTCTTTGGAAAGCTTGGAAATACATTATCACCGTTTTAAAAGCTGGGAATTTAGTTATGTGTTTGAACATAATATCTTTGTTTAGAAGAATGATTCTCAGGCTTCTTGAAAATCTACCACATCCTCTTGGGCAAATTAATCCCTGTAGTATTTACATTATCTAGTTATCATCCTAGAAAGGAAAGAAACATCATAAACTTTTACATTTTGAAAAGTGGTGTTAAAAGTAAAATCTGAATTGTAGTGTCAAACTTTTTCCAGCTAGCTGCAGTAGGTTTTTGATTGGACATCGAATACACAAAAATTATACTTTTTTATTGTTGTTTGGATGTTAGAGGAATTTGTAGTAGAACTACATTAAAAATTAGGGATACATCTGTACCTTCTACAGTCATAATCTAGTTCAACATGCAGACCTAAAGTATTTTAAGTTAATGTTTAGTCATGGACTTGCTAAGGCTTGTCTTAGGCTCTTGTCTTGAAGCAGATTATCAACAACCTCTAAACTAGCAAGTGTAGTCTTTGGGTACAATCAGACTCTGTTTGTGCAAACACAATGACTGCATTAACAGAATCAGACATCAGCAGAACTGTGTTAATTTATTCACATTTGGAAGTCCACCAGGATCTAAAATATATCCGTTTCTTGAAAATGTATGTTGACTCACCATCTCTAAGACTTACCAAAAAAGACAAATTGCACCTTACTTAAACAACCTAAATTGCTGTTTTCAAGAACTTCCTTCTTCCTGTTACATCTTCTCATTTGAAAAAAAAGTTGAATGTTGGATTGTGTTTTTAAGATGCTCTTTTTCTTTTTTTAAAATAATATTTTAAATAAAACTACTCAATACTTGGAAGATACTAACCCTTTGCCTAATGTAATGGGAACTATTTTTTTCCAGGTCTCAACAGTCCCAGAGTTTGGCCGCATAGTAATTTATACTACCAGTCTTCGTGTGGTGAGAACCACTTTTGAAAGATGCGAACTGGTTAGAAAGATATTTCAAAATCACAGAGTTAAGTTTGAAGAAAAGAACATTGCTCTGAACAGTGATTATGGAAAAGAACTAGACGAAAGATGCAGAAGTGTCTGCGAAGTTCCCTCACTCCCTGTTGTGTTTATTGATGGCCATTATCTTGGGGTAAGTAAAGCATGAACCTATGTTTTATTCTACAGTTGGGAAGAGCAGATGAAAATCTTGATAAATAAGAAGCAGGATTTTTAGAAAATTGTTCACAATGCTGCAGTGATCGTAACAAGCTAAAGCAGAAATCCTTTTGTAGTATGCACAGCACAGATCCTCGCTGATAAATTTGATCTGAAGATGCAAAAGACAACCAGGGAGAGACTACCAGGAGGGGAGTAAGAGGCAATAATACATCTAAGATATTATCTGTTTCTTAAAAAAAAATTCATATTTCGTAGTTGAAACCATGAAAATCTAGAGAAATTGATTTTTTTTTTCTTTATGAGAACCTGTATGCATGATTGACCCAGGAAGATGAACACACCTAGCATAAACCTGTCATTTAGTAATACCTGTGTTGAATAAGAGACTAACACTTTGGGGTGCCAGACTTTAAACATACATTGAATTTCAGATAATGTAGTCTGTAGCAGGATCTGTAATCAACTGAACATATTTTAGATACAAAATTGGTTAATACTTACTTTTTAAAAAGCCTGGCTGTAGAAGAGAGAGAAGAACCCAATACTTCTATATTGTAAGACATAAACTCCAAATGGAAAACTAAAATCTCTACTTGTACACTAGTATTCTAGGTCTAGAAGCCTACTGACATTCGAAATCACCTTTTCATTGAACCTCTGTACTTTTGAAATGTATTTCTCATAGATAGAAAAAAAATCAAAAGAAAAAGATTCTGGAAAGTGGCACAAGGAAAACAGTTTGAAAACTCAGAGAAGGTATTTGTCTTGAGCGGAGAAAAGCTAGCAATTAGTACTGACTGTGAGACTGTGATTTGTGAAGGCAAACTATATTTAAACACAGTGAGGTTACTGTGTTTGCATCACTTAAAGCTTTCATTTTCACAAGGCCTGTAAGTAACAAAATGCAGTGTAACCAACAATCAGAGATAATAAATATTGGGCCTGTATGAACACATTCTCCTCATTTTCCCCATCCCTTCCAAGTTTTCCATGTGTTCGCTTGAGTTAGGCTTCTGCACGAGTTAGGCCTCCCTGAGCATTATAACAAAGGTGTTTGCTGTCATAGGCCTTGCCAGACCACTAGAGCAGCTCTAAAACCACCTATGTGCAGAATATTAGCAGATAATGATTTTTACTTCATTGTAGAATATGCTTTTATCAAAACTCTGATTTGGAGAGTTCTCCAGCAGCCAGGAGTAAAAGTGCTACATTTAAGAGAAATTTAAAATTCAACAGGATTCAGACGATAATTTGCTCATCTAATTATTATGTTAAAAGTGTAAGTAGTGAGTTCTGATGACTCTAAGAAAATCTCAGTCCACGTATGACCCATTTTTCAAAAGAATTCAGATAAGATACTGAAACTGATTAAATAAATTATTTGCTTAACTGTAGAAAATGAAACTAGTTCTCATTTCATTGAGAACTAATTACAGTATTTGCTGTCATTGGTAACAGTGGATATTTCTATAATGCTTTTTACAATAATTAATTTCTGATATGCAAATGAAACACGGAAATCCCAAAGCCTGGTGTGTCAGTAAATAAATCAAGCAATATTTTCCTCTTTTTTTCTATCTCTTTTTTTCTTTTATTTTTTCTTTTTGAATATTTATTTCCTGAAAAATCCCTCCCTGAAGGAGATTGCATGTAGCAGTACAAATGAGAATCTATATTGAGCTATGCAGCTTCCAATGAATCATAAACCATTGAAATAACCCCAACCCTGAAATAAAATATGAACAGTTTTGAAAGGTGAAAGATTATTCTTAATGAGATAAAAGTAACAAAAGCACCAAAACCCAGCATATGTGCATCTTGTAAGAGTATATTGTACCCATGCTATTCAGAAGCACGTACAAAGTTGTTTGAGCAGTTCAGACTGTGAGGATAAATATTCACAGTGCTGTGGAATTTATCATTGTCTGCACAGGGACAATGAAACAAATCCATGACTTGGGCAGAAGCAATAAAAAAATCATATTTAGCCCCTGTCAAGGAAAGTACTGCATGCTGCAGTACAGCAGGGTTTTTAATCTTCACATTTTTTTCAGGATTGAATCATTGTATTTCTTGACACACATTTTCTAAATATCAGTCTGTGAGGAAATTGCTGTTTCTTTCTGCTGCATGCTCTTTACTGGCTGATCTAATCCCTTCTTTTCACCTGAGGTTGTCTCCATCTGAAATGGAATTATGCCATCTGGTGGGATACCAATGCAGAATAAAAAATTACTTCCAGAAAACAGTAACAGAGAAAAGAAAATAATTGAGTGTTTATTTACTCTTAAAAAGGCTTTCAGAATTGTTAAAGGTTTATGTTATGGAAAGACCCACTCTCCTGGAGAAGGGATGCAAATAAAACAGGCAAATTAAGTAATTATTTGTAAATATGGTAACTCACAGCATAATATTTTAAAAATATCTGTATTTTCTTTTTCTACTTTAAATATGTGATTGAATTCCAGGATTCACTTGCCATACAAGCCTCCTTGACTTTTTTCAGATATGTGAATTTAAGACTGTTTTTTTCTGAAGAAAATGTCTTCTGTTTAGTTTTCCCAGCTATAATGAATCCAAACCAGCATGAGATTCATAGTAAAATTATTTTACACATTGGTTATAATCCCCTCCAAAGAATGATGAGACCAATTTTGTAAGTGACTTCTAGAAGATACAAATGAAAAATTGTTTTTGTGGAACAGGAATTAACAGTTGCTGTTTTCTTTAGCTGATTTAGCTTTTAGCTGATTTCCAGTGAACACAATAATTACATAATAATTATTATGTAATTATTGCATTCAGTCACCTAGCCTTTTCCCACAAATGTTGCAGTTTAACGTGTCAGGAAACACGGGGTTCAACTGCTTTTTACACATCAACCTTTCCCATTCTTTGTCTACCAAATCCAGAATTTCTGGTGCTGGTACTATACTACAGAGTCAATTTTCTCAGTTTATGGGCAGATTTCTGGGCAGTTATTTGTACCTTCTGTGTTTCTACTGCCAAGGGGTTTCTGGCTGTGAGAGGAGTTGTGTTGCAGGCTGCAGGGAGTGTGAGCTGTGGGGAAAGGCAGGGCACACACAGCTCAGCCCCTCGGTACCACACAGTGAAGAATGTGACAGAGCCAGGGAGGGTGAAGTGTGTGGGTGCATTTCTGCTGTTTAACAAGAGGCCTTGCTTGTGTGCTTAGCGAAACAGGAAATAGGGCATGCAATTAATCTGCACTGCAAATGTGTCCACAAGAGGGATGTTTCAGGGCCTTGATAATTTTTCTCAGTATATAAGGAATGATGTGGAAGAGAGGCTGCGTCCCAAAACCTGCAGGTATTCAAGTAAAGCCAAATGCAGAGCCATATATCTGTGTTTATTCCTTGATAAAGAATTATATCGTGGAAATGGTAATGGTTTATATCCAAGATAGGTAGCAACACACAGGTTTACTGACAGGACAGAGCTGGGGCAGTAGATAAGTTAGTGGACCTTGTCCTAGTTCTACAGTTAATAGGAATTATATATGAGAATTTAATATTTGAAATGTGATGTTAATTTCTAGTTGTTCTCAAGGGATAATTGGGAAGATAATTTTATTAATTAAAATGATCTGGAAAAATTGTTGAATTATTTAGCCGAGTCTGTGGCACTTCCTTGACAAAAGAAGAGCAAATATCTGACTACAATCCCTGCAGTCCTCCAGCATGGTAGAGATTCAGTAAAGTTAGCAGAAAAAGGATTCAAAGGCTTCTGCCTTGAAATTGAACTGGGTAACAAAACTGAAAACTCACTTATCCCTGCTGATTCTCTAATGATTATGCCTGCTGTCTCTCATGCTCCTTATGCTAGTCTCTGGAGGGACAGACTGTTTAAGGTTTCACATACCTTTGTGAGTTATTGTGGAGTGAGCACAACCTAGGAAGAAAAAGAAAGGCATCACTTTCTGGTCAGAAAGCAGCCATTGGAGTTACTTGACAGCTGCTTTAATTACCCTATCAATTATGGACTCTGTGGGTTAAGACTCAAAGATCCAGAAGGAAGGTTAATATCTACAGACTTTTATTTATATTTTACTTGGGGCAGCCATTAATCAGAGAAGACAGAGTGGAACACTTAAAAACATTGATAGCCATTCTGATGTTTGGGTTTTAATTTAGAAACCATAGCTTTCTACCTTGAAAGGCACACAGCTGACTGACTGAATGTCATCAGAAATATAAATCCTTTAAAATATATATTTTATGGGAAACCTGTCAAACTTTCAATTACTGTGCAGTGAAAGGCAATTAGCATTATCATACAATATCACTGTAACGTGGGGCAGAAGTCACAGGAATGTTTTTCCCTGTGGCAACAGAGAAGAGAGCTTTTCCTGAAGAGGGAAAATTGAGGCTTGTCTAACTTAAGGAATTTGGAGTGCTGCAATCTGATCATCAATAAAGTTGCAAATTCTTAATGTCTCTACTTCTGATAAGCAGCACAAGCTTTGTCTTAAGCTGTTGCAGTGTGTTCAGACCCCAAGCTAATTCTCCATAGGCTGCCTTGGCCAGTCCTCACTGTTGTGCCTATTGCTCCCATTGCCTGCTCCTCTGTGTGAAGGCAAATATAAGAGGACAAGTGTGAAAGGGGCCAGCAGACTGCTAAAAGCTCCTCTACTGGGGACACAGACAGCCCAATGCATGTGTTGTAGCTGGTGCACTCTGTGCCCATGATCTGCAATGAATTTCAGTAGAAGAGTCAGCGCAGTAATAATTTTGTGATTAACAACAACTAATTACCTTTGTGATACTTCTTTTTAAAAATATCTCCTTGAAAGTATAACACTGTAAAAGTAGTGTCCACTGAAAAAGTGGCTTTCCCCATTCACTAAAATATTAATATTTTCCTTTTTAACTAAAATGAAAATCATCAAACATAGAGTCAAAAGTGCTGCCATGTTGTACAAACCTAGAGCAAAAAGACTTTCTAGAGGGAAAATAACCTTAGCAGTGTGTCATAAAAAGACCTTTGAGAGGTTTGGTTGTCTTTAGTTGTCTTTTGGGCTACACACTTGTAGCCTCCATAGTCACAAACAAGGTTCTGTGCATGGCTGGACACTTAGAGATCTATTAGAGGCACGTGTGCTCCCTGTGCTCACCAGCAGCTTTTCCTGTACCTCCCAGAAACCAGAAGTGCTGGTGAGGAGCTGGGGCTGAGCATGGGCAGCTCAAACTAATGGCACATCTGAGATGTGTGCCAGCATCCCACTGCACCTCAGTCCTGTGCCAGGGTCCCACCACACCTTCTAGGTAATGCTGGAAGCAAACTCAAAGATAAAATTTAGCAACCTGGATATGCAGGGACCAGCAAACTGGGGCAGCACAAGGGCATGAATACACCATGTGGTAAAGATGAGGCCAATTGTCCCTGGCAGAAAATAAGCCCTGTGTCTCAGTTTCCTCACCTTTTGTTGGTTTCTGATCAAAAGTGTCTGCAAGTATTTCACAATATTTAGTATTCAAAGAATTTGGTTTCATAAGTGAAGGATAGACATTCAAATGTGGCCATCCAATGAGAAGAGAAGAGAATAAAAATTTCCATATTCTCCCTGTCACTTTAATTTGGTCTGTAGGTCTCTTAACATGTACCTTCAGGAGGAAAAATATCCCCAGCACTTCAGTAGAGCCTTGGTTCAGGACACAGAAACCCTAAGAGGCCTAATGTAGTCAGACTAAGTTATTATTACTCATTGTTGTGTCTGCCTTTAATGTTGTTAGAGTATTTTCATTACTCTTTTGCTCCTTGTGTTATACATTAGAAACATTATGTCTTAATTCAATGTTCAGCTGCCAGAATATTTGAAATACAATCTCCTCTTCTCATTTTACTGCATTCTCTGATGTGTTGTATATTTATATAATTATAATTTTTGACATGATAGTTAGAAATATTTCTTATTCTGTCAGGAAGCATACCCTAAAAATGTAAAATAAAGGAAACACAATCAGAATTTCCAAGCTGTGTCACGTTTTACAGAAAAGACAATGTGATATGTCACCTGCTAACAAACTTCAGGCATTACTATCAGACCTGTGATTAAATTCTCCTCTCCTTCTAGCTTTACTAAGGGTGACCTAATTGCAATATAATTAATGTGAGTCAAATTTGTCCTCAGCCTGTTTAAAATTTCAAGACCAAATCTTCTAATCATCTCTGGGTTTTTTCATGGTAAAATGTCTGACATTTTTCATCTTCTTTTTTCTAATAGGGTGCTGAGAAAATTTTACTAATGAATGAATCTGGGGAACTGCAGGATCTCTTAACCAAAATTGAGGTAATGTATTTCTGCAAATAAATATAGAAAATTACTAGTTTTAATCAAGTAGATTCTCTTCTACCATTTCCTTTTCTTCTGCTATAAACTGATGATCCCAAATGCTTTTTTAATTTTACTCTTTTTTAAACCCTGTTTTAGGGTGGGGACCCCACAATGTTATTAACTAGCCTAATGTGTGTCCTAATCTTGGGACAAAACCCACATATATAAGACAAAAAATGTCAGGCTACAGGAAACTAATAAGGACTCACTGAATGCAACCACTGCTTCACTACCTTTCAGTGGGGTTTTTTTGTGTGTTTGGTTGGTTTGGTTTTTTTCTTTCTCTCTTTTTTTTTTTTTTTTTTTTTTTTTTTTTCCCCAAAAAATGCTACAATTTTGCTACAATTGCAAGGGGCAGTCAGATTTCTTCATTACTGGATATGCAGAAAGTGGTTCCACGAACTGCCATCTGTTCAAGGAGGAAATGGCCATTGTTCAAGAAACTGAGCTAAAGCAATTTTGCTTTGTTTTCTTGACTTTTGTTAGTTATTTTAACTACATCTAAAGGTACCTGTGTATTTACAGCCTAACAAGCTGTTATTTAAGCCTAACAAGCAATAATGAATGTAAAGATTAAAAATATTAATCTCTTTTTGAGATTGTTTGCAATAATATTCAATGAGGCAAACAATCATCAAAAATTATGAAACATGGGAGCACACCTGAGATAAAAAGAACATTAATTTTACATTAAATATTTGCAATTGCTGTCCCTGGATGAGCTGATAGTAATAGGAGCTGTTTGTCTTGTGAAGAAGAACAGGTAGTTTATGAGCTACAGAACAAAAAGAAAAAAATGCCTTGTTTGTATGGTTATCTGAGTTTTCATAGATGAATGCTATTATTAATGGGTTTGCAGAAATATTTTCATTTTTCCTGATGGTGCTCCAGGTACTACATTTTCTGTGGGTATTTTACTATACTCTGGTAATAATTTGTTACTAATTTTTAGTGGTACATAATTCCTCTGACTAACAGTAGCAGGAATTGTATGGATTTTTTGTTCTTTCTTTGTGAATAAACCTGCAAAGTCCTTATCAGTGAGTGCAATGCTAAAGCATGCAGTGGTAAGTACCCAAAGTGGCATACCTTTCCTTTCTCTGATTTGAACTTTAAGGCAATCATTAAATAAACTAGCCACATTTTTAGCAAGCGAAACTTGAAATCTCTTCCTCTATGCTCCACTGTCTTTAATCCAATAAAAAAATAGAGTAAGCTTATTGTTTTACTTGGGAATTAGGAAAATTGAGAGACCTCAAGCCTTCCTTGAAGCAATTTTCTCTGGGTATAACTGTTGAACATCGACGATCTTTCTTCTTTATGCTTAAAGCTTCAGCATTCTACTCCCATAAATTTGAATACACCACTCATTTCCTTGAATACTGCTTGTCAGAAGCTATGAATTGCTTTTTGACATCATCAGCTTTAACTCTAACAGGTTCAACATGAGCATGCAAATGCTGAAAGTCGTAATATCTTAACATACAGCATACATAACATACCATCAGCATAAACTGCCTGAAGTTTGGATTCAATCATTGCAATACCTCCTAGATTTTATCCAGACCTAAAAAACATCCAAGTAATGCATGCCAGTTGTCCTTTAGCTTGCTATTATGGCAAATATAAATGCAGGCTATTGAGGTATAAAGTGACCAGTGAACCTGCAGTGATCCTCTCTGACATTACATGTAGGTCTGAACAAAGGAAAAGGCAGACTTACTACTCTTCCATGGTGGTTTGCCATGGGATGGGGTGGTGGGTCTTGCCCAAAATGGGAACCAGGATGGGTATTTTCAGCTGTCCTGGAGTCCTTATTGTCCTAGACCTTATGGTGGTTGATGAGGTAACATTTTTGTCTTTCTTCCATTCTTTGAGCAGAGAGTGCAGCATCCTCAGGAGTGCCCCTCTTGCGGGGGCTTTGGTTTCCTGCTGTGCTCAGCGTGCCATGGGAGCAAGATGTCCGTGTTCCGGAACTGCTTTACGGACTCCTTCAAAGCCCTCAAGTGTACTGCTTGCAATGAGAATGGGCTGCAGCGCTGCAGGAGCTGTGCAGGCTGAAAATGGCATTTCCACATGTTCAAATGAATTTTATGGTACTGCACCAGTTTGTAATATGATATTTTTTTTTTTTAGTTAATCCATTTATCCAAAATAGTCAATAAAAATCCATTTGTTGTATATTTCTGGTTTGAACATTTGAACTTTATAATCTTTGCTTGTTGACCATATAATGAACTCTAAAATACATCTTGGCAGTTTCCTTATAGGAAGATTTTTAGTCTGGAAAACTTACCACATTGTGTAAATTCTTCTTTTTTTCTATACGTGATCATGAGCAACCACATGTACTTTTGAGTAATGCACTCAAAATTACAGAATAATGAAGGCTTAACTTCAGATTATTGAGTCGTGCTGCTTTCAAAATCAGTGAGAATAATGGTTTTGTGATGTGGACTAGCCCAAGACTGTTCCACACAGCACTTCCCTGAAAAGTCACTAGGGCTGAATTCTGTTATGAATTCTATGTGGCAACAGAAGAACTGAAACCTTTCTTGAAAGTCCCACAAATCAGCTTTTTCTTTTAATACTTTTACTTTCTCTTTGTTACAAAATTAATCTTATTAGACCAAGTTACAACACAAACATTTAACTTATTAGATTTTCATAATCATGGTAGTATCTCTGAGCTTTATGATTCTATATATCACACTAGATCTTATAATGATCCAGTGAGAACACCTGACAGCTTTGTAAATTGCTTATAAAGTAATTCAGGATAAGATTTCAGTATTTTCAACTTAGTAGTTGTTGAAGTCTGATGTCTAGCCTGACATGATTGTTTCAGGGCATCTGTTCCTCAGGAAGGTCCAGGTCTATGCCCAGACAACTCTAGTACTTTATATACCTTTGCCAATTTTGGCGGGTTTCCCCAATACAAGCACAAGAGAATTAGTCAGCAATCAGTCTCAATGGACTGTGGCTCTCCACACTGAATATATTCCAGTTTGGAAGTGCATTGCCATTCATGTACTTCAACAGAATACTTTTTAACAGGGTAAGTTTAGCGATGTGTCACCAGCTTCTCACTTAACATTGCACCTCTGCCTCGTGTTCCTGATGTCAGTCTGTACTGGCATAAGTAGTAGAAAGGTAGTAGAAAGCACCTTGCTGAAGTTGGTGTTGGCTATAAAAAGCTCCTCTGGTAGTCATTTCACCCTCCCCAAACTGAATTAGCAATGTTGAACCATGTAATTTATGTTTCTTGCCTCATTCTTTGTAAAGTTGAGTAGACTGGGGTTAAGGTAAGTGCGGTTCGCTTTACTAAATGTTGTTTACTCTGGTTAGGTACCCCATTTCCCTTCCCTCCTTCCCATATAACCTTCCTAATTTCTTTGTGATGAAAAGCTCAGGTGTTCTCTCAATGTTTTAGGCACAGCACAGCTGTGGTATAAACCAGGATAGCCACAGCTGCACAGAACAAGCCTTGCAAAAATACCCCCTCTGGAAACCTTTGTTTTTCTGATGCCTTATTTTTCTCACCTGAATCAGCAGACAACCTTAATTCCTCCACATCCTTTCCACTTGCTATGTCTAGAGGTGGTAGCTGGTGCTGAAGAGCTGGACAAGTTGAGCTTACCTACCTCTTTCAACATTTGAATCTAAGGGACTTATGCATATTCTTTTACATATAGAATGTGGAGGCTTGAATGTGCTTGTACAATCCTGCTGCTCCTACCGATTCTACCTTAAGGCTTAGAGGAAGCATCTGTATCTTCAACTTAACATGAGAGAGATTAAATTTTATACAAAGGCCATCCATAATGCTTAGCAGCAGCTCAGCTATAAAACTCTGAATTGCAGATGTGCTTACTTTATTACTGCATGGGTAAGAAGAAAAGAAAGAAAATACATTGCCCTTCTTTTATTTAATAGTTGTGTGCGTTCTATTTCTGGCAAGTATTGCAGTCCAGACTGGTATAATATGGACTGAAAGGCAGCACAAAGCAGAATATTGATGGTTAGAAAGTCATAATTTCTGATGCATGAAAACAAACTTTTTTAGTTTTTAACTTGCTATGGATCTAGAGAGTGAGAACATTCATAGCAGTGAATGCTGAACTCAAGATGACATACCCAAATTCATCCTTGAGGGAAATTACTAGTGAAGAAAATGCCAGTGCATTTGTGATACTGTAATTCCAGTCTTCACCCCTGAGAAGGCATATTGCTTGATGAGGTGGTTCACATCACCATTCACCCATTGAAGTCCCATATGACCAAATTACTATGACTTGACAAAGTATGTTAAACATTTTCAGTTTCACTGAAAACAAAATTTCTTCATCGACCTCGAAGAAGAGTTTGAAGCTGGTTTTCTTGCCATTCAGGCAATCAGAAAATTACTTCAGAGTGAAACAAACGCACTAGATCCAGTTTCTTTCCTGATTTATCTCCAGGGACTATGAAAGAAGTCTAGACAGACTGTCCTAGACAAGGCTCTAACCCTTCAGAGGCACTTAATGCCAATGAGCAAAGATAAGGCAAAATTTCCTTAGTTTTCTTTTTAGAAGGAAAAATTATGAAAGCAAAATATCAAGTTTTACAGAATATTTTTTTCCCCCCAAGGCTCTTTGTGGGAGACACAGGACTCCTAATGCTGACAAACATAGTATTCTTCAAGCACTGCATACTTGTCAGTGTACCAGAAAAAGACTTTTTTTCTCCTTCCTCATCAACTGCATTACTAGCTTTTTCTCTCCAGCTATATTTTTCTTGCAACAGTCTGCATGAGAAACAAAACTTTTTTTTCTTTTTTTTTTAAGGTGATTTTTTTTACTGTATTGTTTACAATCTCTGTTAGGGTTTGGGGTCTGGCTTTTCAGCTCTCCCCAGCCATCCTAGAAACACTAAGTGTGGCAGGCAGAATGACAGAATTACAAAGGCAAGCCCAGGAGCCAGTTGAGAGATATGATGGTTTCTAGTATAAGAGATGTCTCAGGCAGCCAGCAATACAGCTTTTAAGTCAGTCTGAAATAAAAAGAAGTATGCAACTCTGTTCTGATTTACACCAGTGGTGCATCTTTACTTCTGAGGAGGTAGCAGCCATCTTCTCTGCTATAACAAATAAGACTCATCCAACTGCATCTTTGTACAGGAAATTTTCTATTTCTAAATGCATCAAGCTCTGCTTCTCTTGATTCTGGCCCTCATGACAAGGCTGAAGTAAAGATCCAAGTAAATGTTCTCTGCCTGACAGCTCAGCATATTGACAGATATGAGAGCTAGTATCAGAGAGCAATGTAATCCTTAGGCTATTTCTTTGCAAAGCTCTATGAGCTTGAAAAAGAAAATGGTTTGGAGTCTTCAGTCCAGTTGCTTGCAGCACTCTTTCCAGTGGACTACACGTCTGAGCATAGGATTGTTCTTTAATTCCTTAGAGAATGTTGCTGCCACAGGAGCAGAGGGTAAGAAAAATTCTTACTCTAAATAGTGAGGACCCCATAAAGCAAGGTGATAATCCTCCTCACTTTTTTTTTTTTTTTTTTTGTAATGGGTTATTTCAGAGTAATATGCTTCTCACTTACACTAAAAGACTAGGGATTATAAATTTTATTTAAAATTGAACTATTTAATAAATGTATTTGGGTTTTTTCTCTGGGGAGTAGTCTGCTCTTTTAACACACCACTGGGCATTGATTTTCTGGGGGAAGTAATCTGGGCATTTTCAGTAAGAAATAGCCCATCTGGGAGTTGATTTCCATTCAAACTCTCGGTTTCCATGGTGTATTCTTTCTAAAGATACCTACAACAGACAGACTGTCCTACATGTCAACAGTGTACTGTAATAAAATATTTTATATAAATTTGGAATGGTGAGAGTTCCTGCAGGCAATGCTGCAAAAACAAGCTTAGCCTTTTATTTAAAGCTAAAAACTACATCAGACATAGATCTTACTGACCTCCATACTTAATTTTGAAGTTTTCTGACCTTCTTCCAGTGAAGACTGGAATTACAGTATCACAAATAGTCCTGTCAAATCAATGAGAACCATTCTACTGATTTAAATTTCTGGTCTGCTGGGCCTAACTTATCTTCCCTTTACAAGTGAAATGCTGTGAAATATGGAATCAGGTAATAAATGCTATACTGTGTATAGTATAAATTCCTCTTTAAAAGTAAGAATGCAGTGTCTTGAAGCCCTCCAAGATGTTCACTTACTCAGTAATTTATTTCTCCTGTACCTGTGAACTCATAATAATGAATGACAAAGGTCTGATAGGCTTTGAAATAAGACAAGTTAATTCAGCTGTAAGTAAACATGCATTGTAAGAAAACTTGCAACTGTTGACTTCAGTGTCCTGTGAAAAAAAGTAAAAAACAAATTCTTGAGAATTTTTTGAGTTTTATTAATGAAAATAAGGAACAAATATAACTGAAATGAGTTTCACAATTTTCATGAGTGAATACCTAATGGAAGACACTTGAGGTACTGTTCCTAGCTATTGCCACTGTATAATTGCATAAAAATGAATTTTATTCTCTTAGCTTGAGATACATTATTTGACCACAAAAGCATTCAACAGGAAATGTTTATGCCCTAAATAATTTAGTAAGGAGAAGAATTAAGATTTCTTAGCTTTAAATAATTTAGAGATGATGGTAAAGGACACTGTAATCCAACAATAACTTGAAAAGTAAAAATTACTAGAACAAAATCTTTATGTTTAATCCAATTTCTCTTTCTTCTGGCATTAATTTGCTTAGGGACAGTGAATCAGGAAATAATTGCTTTAGAAGGAAATGACTGTGAAAAAGGACTTGCAGTTTAAGCTTCCTCTAGCTTATCAGCTTTACTTTGAAAAATTATTTTCAAATGAGTTAAAAGATTTATGAAAACCAATAAGTTTTCCACTCAAGAAAAACCAAACTGCAATAAGACATATACTGCCTGTGTCTCTTTGAGGTCTCATATTTTTGCTACTAATGGAAAAAAAATCATCTTATTGAAAACAAAGGTTTATTTAAAAGACTCCCCCCCCCCATCCTAATAATCAGAAATTTATTTCAACAAAAATAATTTTCTTTTAGTGGTCTGAAATTTGGAAGTTTATATAAAAGAAATATGCTGCAGGATAATGCCCTTTGGCAGTTGACAGTTATATTTTGATCTGGAGAAAAATCCTGTTGTAACAATACAAAAGAAGCAATAGTTATATGACCAGTCAGAAGAGCTGACTACAACTTGCTATTTTCATTATTAATTGTGATCTGTTCAAGGTAGGCAAATAATGATCAATAAAAATCCATCAAGCATCATCATATAAATATGAGCTCTCATCAACTTACTACTTAAAAGTTGCTATTTACTTTATAAATATTTAATCTACTGGATACATTCTTCTCTGTCAGATATGGGCAAAATTTTCTCTGATTTCAAGTCAGGTAAATTATAAATGAGTGAGGATGACAAATATACAAACATTGTCTAAATGAGAATCCTCTCTGATCTAACTCCCAATACCAACATTATACTATTTTTTGGGACTCTACCCCTGATATGAGCCTACATCTGAGACCCTGAGGAACATCTAGACACTGTCTTGCCCTCAAATTTCATTTGCACATTAATTTTCCCCAACATATCACATGTGGGAATAGAACACAGTAGGACAGGGATGTTGTACTCCAGCAGAAATCCTCCAAACCTGTGGGATGATGTATTTAATCCTTGTGCATCAATAGAGCTGCACAGGCAATGAATGCTTTATACTGCCTCAGGGGTAACCAGACAGAGGGAACATCAGATCAATACTTCAGCCTGCAAAATTAAAGGACTCTGTAAAAACTTCTTATTTTTTTAAGTATAAGCACAAAGATAATAAAGTCATCATCATTACTCTTATATTTGAGATATTGCAATAATTGCTTATAACATTATAAGAAAATCATGCTGCCTCTCATTACAACTTGATGGTAATAGCTGATGCTGATAAGTTTTCCTTTACAACATAATCACGGAGTAAAATTTACTAGAACATTATCAAGCATCCGAACTGTACTTTTAAACATATGTAGAATATTATTGTTATTCCCTCTATCATTTAGGCTTTCTCTCAGGATGAGCCAGAATAACCAAAGAAATATTGGAAGAAAAGTCTATCATAAAGTTTAGTCTGTAATCCTCTTCCTTAGTGTTTTAGAGAGATGCATGAATGTGTTTTCTGTGGGATGTAGCGTTTCCCAGTGGGGCTCCTTGCTATTCAATGTTGTACTTTTGTGATGTCCCCAACAGTGCACACAGTGCTCTGAGACAGGTGCTGCTGTGCTGCCTTTATCTGCGTCCTGTGTTCTTTTACCAATTTGAAACATAATGATCCTAAATTTTCCAGTCTTTTCTTGTGTTCTTAAATGTACACATCGTGTACCAAAGAAAAGTTAAAAATTAAACCATCTCTTTTCTTTATAACCACCAAATCTCATCTTCTAAGACATACTTCATGAGCAATATGGTTTGAAAACCCTGGATTTTTTTTTTACATTTTTCCTCCACTCCTTTATCAGGTCTATGATGGCAATAAGTCTTTCTTATTGCAGCTTATACTTCTTGCATTGCATCTAATATTCAATAATGTCAAGTTTGTCATGCTACACTTTATGCTTACCTTCAGACAACTTGGTATATCTGCTTGCTGTATGATTTATAGCCTCAGGACCTACTCACAAATCCTATTGTCCTCTCTTGGACATTTTCTATCTTCTGTCTTTGCTGTGCTGTGAATTATGGTCCACAACACCTTGCTATATCATAACTTGGCTTTAGAATTTGATCCCAGATCACTCTCTGCATCCCCTCTCCTTCAAACTGTTTATCTGTCCTGCTTAATAGAGATAGTTTTCCCCACCCTTCTCTCCTAAATCCTCAACTGGTGTCAGCTTTGTCCTTCTCCTGACAGCCACCCCAGGGGGGCTATTAACCTGCTGTAACCAACTGTCTTCATCTAATACACCTACAGGCCAAAGCAGACAGTATCTTTTCAGCTTAACTTCAGAGTGAGCTTAGGTTTTTTCAAGTTATACTAAATCCCTGAAGCACTTTTTCTCCTAACATGGCATTTCATATTGATAATGACAATAATAATTACAAACCGATAAAGGACTACTTGGCTATGAATCTGAAAATATTTCATAAACAGTACAACAATTCTGAATGGTAAATCAGATTTAACATCCCTGTTTTAACATCCCAGTTTGCCTCAGAGGCAGAGAACCTAAATCTCCAGACAAAACCAATTTTATTGATGCCCAGATTCATGTAGATGCTATCAGGCAGAAATTGGAATACACTAAGTCTTCCACCTCTAAAAAGATTTTCTTTGAAGTATTTATCTTTCTTAATTATAAAGTTTTTACAAAAGCTTTATACCTGAACATGTAAGTCTCTAACTTTCCTTTTTTCCTTCCTCTATTGATGTTATTAGACACCTAGAAATAATTAAATGTTAAATATAGATATAATATCTGCTTTAACTTTTAATATCTAATTTTGTATAAAAATCAGATGTGTTGCAAAGTACATAAAAAAAATCTTTCTGTTGCAAGTTTGTTCCTATCATGAAACACCAAATTCTCCATATCATCATTGTTTATTTGGGATTAGATGTCAACAGTGACATGCTCGTAGGAAGTTTGGTAACTTTTTTATCAGTATTTGATTCTATGACATGAAATAACTATTAATATCTTCATCAGCCATTATATTCTGAGTGGTTTTATGTGATAGTACAAAAGGATCAAACTATGTCTACAGAAGCAAGCATTTACTTTCATAATAATAGAGATGTCACAATTTTTTGAAAAATTTTTCAATTTTGAGCATTGCACTTGTGATAGATTTTTTTCTTCTCCTGTAAGTTGCAATTGAAAGTGACTGGCAATATTTTTTCATTTCACACGGAACAATAAGAATTTTTCAGTGCATTTTCTTGACTAAATACTAGAAAATGCATCTTACCTGTAAAGGACAACTATTACCTTGATTGCAAGAGAAAGAATTAGCTGGATACTTTATCTAGTTGAAGGAAAAACATCTACCACCCTTCAGGGGTGAAAGAGTTTATTCATTTTGCTATTAAATGAAATCAACCAAATAAAGATGTATTAACTAACTACATTTTAGCTTTCTACTCTCATGCACTTTTGTTCTAGAACTTGTTACGTGTGCAATATGATCATAATGCTTGAAGGAAGGTTATGAAAAACTGGAAGCACTATATTTACCACAAGTGACATCAATTATGGCCTAAGCTCTCACATAGTTAAACCCAAAACTTAAAAAAGTAAAGCCCCATTTTTATTCCTTTGCTTCTGAAGAAAATAACTTGAATGTTTGTATCATTGTACTCAGAAATTTGTTTTGCTACTCTCATAATACCACATGCCATTCTCATTTTTACTGCAAAATTCTCAGAAGTGGGCCTCAAGTGGAGCAACCTTTTCCTTGCTTACTTATACTTACAATACTTACAATACTTAGAGTTGCTTTAGACTCTACTGGAGCAGACTAGTTCACATTCTCCAATAGCACTTTTAGTCCTGTGCAAGACCTGGGGAAAGGCTGCAGCACTTCAGCAGGGGTTTTGGGTATTGTGTCATGCCCTCCATGCAACCATGCTTTCTGCAGCCCACTGTGAGTGAGCTTTGGATGCTGTAGCATGTATTGACACCTCTCCTAGTGTGCCTCTGCGAAATCACCAAAATCTGTGCAATACCTAGGAACATACGGCAGATCTTAGGTAAGGTTTCTGTGTTTCACAAAATAGACTTAACTACCTGTCATATTGCCCAACCCAAACATGATTACTCTGATTTTTTGTTACAGTTTTGAAGTACCTTCTTTTAGCATTTTACTTTATACCATCTATTTTAAGCTTAGAAATTCCTACTAGTAAGTGTGGATAGACCTACAGCTCATAGAAGAACTTCAAATAAGAAAGGAAAACTTCCATACACACCTGAAAATAAAAAGAAAAAAAAATGCAATCTGAAGTGCTCTGTTTAGAATGAGAGCTTGTACATCCTTAGTTCTGTTTTCTCAGTAACCACTTCATTTCAGAGAGAAATGTGCAGAGGAACATTTTTAACCATACAAAATATATATTTAATCAGCAGCAGTGTTTATACTTATTAAGTAAAAGATATTTAGTAGTTACTTTATTTGCTGCAAGAACAGCCAGAGTGATTTATCCTGAACCATATTCATTCATGGACACTGGAGAACAATCCTCACAAGGTCCCATGTTCAGCCATGTACCTCAATTGCTCTCCAATAACATTCCACCTAGAAATGTTTAAATGCCAGTTCTTACAGATGAAAGAGATTATATTAACTCACCTTCTAAATTAGTGAAATTTAGCCTGTTAAGTAAAATTAAAAAAATAAGCTTGCCCAGAACAAACATAAGCTGTGTATTCAACTATTTTTTTCATATATCCTTAAAATAACCAGAAAAAAAAGTCTCCCACAAATGCGTAAGTTCACATCACTCATTTAATAGTAAGAAAAATCATGCCATTTCAAACATTTTCAATATATTTATCTGGTAGTTTTGCAGCCTTCCAGCCACTGCACAAAGGGCATTCTCTTCACAACCTTTCTTTTCTCTTCCCGAATGTATCTCATCTCAATGACAAATTGAATGCTTTCTCTTCCACTCTATTCTCAGTGGCACAACCTAACAGTGTCTTACACAGACCTCACACCTTTGTCTCTAAAGTTCTGGAAGGCTCCTTGCTACATCTCACTGTCTGCTTACTTCTCAGGTTATCTTTCATTATTATGGCTATTCTTTGCTAATTTTCTTTCTTATATACCAAAGAACCTTGAATTTTTCAGAGACCTGGGTGTGCTCTTTTTGAGAGAAATGCGAAGAACCTTTCTGGTCTGTGCTGGGGCAGGTTAACTTCAGACTCATTATGTGATCTTGCCTAATTTGTTGTTTTCTGGACTATTTTTTATTCTGGAAGGCAACTATGAGACAATCCAAGTCAATTTTGCTACTCTGCATACTGTCCCTGTGAAGTACAAGCACATGGTGAAAATTGGCTTTGGCACTGGCTTCTTGACCATTTTCCTTTTGGTAACCTTAATTTGTTTCTAATTTCTACGGTATCTGTAATCCATCTAAGATAACTAAATAGGCAAGACTCTTGTATTCTGTATCAAAGTTACATTGTGTAACAGTTAAATTTCTAATGATTTGATTAGTGAAAAGGTTCCTTTGGTGCAAAGCATTACTGGCATCACAGACTCCTTGTATAAATGAGGACGAATTTTTTTCTTTCCGTTAGAATAAATTCATTTTTTTAATGACAGGGAAAATTACCCTGATTACATTTATTACAACCTTATAAAAAATGGAAATTTCTGCCTCAGTCAAGAGTCAGTGATCGTGTTAAATGCTCATTGAAGCTAAGAGCATTCTCCAAAATGGCATTTCAGTAGCTTTGATGTGCAACTGCACTAAAAAAGTCACATCTCTGATGACACGGTGGTTTCATGTTGCCTGTAATGAAAAACAATGAAGTTGAGTTGCATTCTAATATTAACTGTGAATGTTCCTGCTGTGAAATTATGATGTTATTGTTAGGTTTTTTTCTTTCTGTCCAACAATATTGGAACAAATCACCATCCAGTACAAAGAAATTCATAATAGCTACACCAGAGAACATATCTTTTCTCCTTAATATAACTTAATTTATGCATTTCTTTTTGTTCCTGGGGAGGAAAAGGACTGAGTAGAGTATTCCTAAACTAGAAGTAGTCTCTTAGGCAAACCAGAATAAACACTGAGATTGTGAGACTTGTAAAGGGAAAAAAAAAATTATACATGATACTGTTGTTTAAGTTATGCCATGCAGCCTTTTATTGAGTTTCTAACAAATTTAGAATTTTTAGCATTGCTGCAAACTTTGTATTACTGTAGGAGATCTACAGCAGCTGAACTTGGAAATGCAGTTTTAGAAAAGATTTTTGGCAGCACTGAGTTCTTTAACAAAAGAAAGGATTTGAGACTGCACACAGTAATATCTGTAGATAAGACAGACTGAGCAGGAATGTTGACTAGGTCCCTTCAAAGTTATTTGATCTGGAGGTAGTAATTTGTTGGTCTATTTTTACTTCATGGGGAAAGGTCATGGAATCCTGAAAAATATTGCTGGAAAATGAGAGCCTGCACACAGTAATCGTGCAAAGATCACATGTCTTCTGGATGGAATGCAACAGAAATTCTGGCACAGAACAAGTGATGTTGAAAGGCTTTTAAAGCAATCCTAAAGTAATTGGCATTACAACTTAAGGGGCAGTAGTGTTATTTATTTCTAAGGAAAGGAGAGATATAGTTGAGGAAGAATGATTAGCCAAAAGTTGTCACTGCATGTCTCTAATCATGATAAATGATGTAACTATATACATAATGTAAGTAAGACGGAGATTGCTGCAAATGAAAAGCGTGATGAGCAGGACTGAACAGGCAGTGAAACCATTCCTGTTTTGTAATGATAATGATTTCCTTTGGATTTTAAGTTCCTGATGAAAAGTAGATGCTGGTCCCAGCTCTCTTAATTTGGGGGGTTGCTCTCTCTAATTTCAGCTGCTCTAAGTGCGTATCATATATCACAAGAGATCACAAGTTGGATAAGCTGGCTGAATTTTAATGATGCAGAGGAAGAAATCCCCTTTGAGAGGGTTCCTGGTGATCCAGTGCCATAGCTCACATGCCAAAGCTATGAAAATCATTGTAGCATCACTTGTCCCTAAATATTTATATGTATTTTCTTGGAAGAAAATACTTTCTGCTTAAATTTTTCCCACTTCTTGTCTCACATGGCCATAGCACCTGAATTTACAGCAGGCCCTGGCCTATTACATGACCCAGTATATCAATCTGAAATGGGACACAGGGGAACTATGTAACCTCTGCAATAGGACACACATCGGAGCCATTATGTCATCAAGTCATGATGTCTGTGGAAGGCATATAAATTACTGACTGTCAAAAGAAACTAACTCTGGTCTCAATTTTTAAGGTACCCTGTCAACTTCGTCACACATTTATTACAGACCTAGAAATCAAAAATAATGCTTCATAATATATTGGAGATTTGGCTGGTTTTCCATCCTCTGAGATAACCCAGTAGGAATCAGGGAATGAAAATAAATAATTTGACATTGGCCAAATCCTTGAAACATAGTGAAATGAGTAGGTATTTACAAGCAAAGTCTACTTTTTCTCATCTTGAACTAAAAAAACCCCAAACAAATAGACAGGATTTTACCAGGAGGGCAATACAAGAGATTGATTGTTCACAATAAAAAGGAGACCATATCTATACTAATTCCAAAAGATGAGATTTCATTTTTGAACTAAAGTGATTATTTGGAATATATCACATAAGTTTAGAGGCTTGAAAAAAGTGAAAAATAATAAACCCCCCCATACAATAAATTCTAAAAGCTCAAAGCTAAGGCTGCTCTTCCCTTCTTATTTCTTTTGGCTTTTGGAAAATCCAGGCTTATTGGCAGAGCTGTTGAGTGCCTTTAGCTTGAGGACTTCTTGGATTTCTTGAAGCACCTTTCAGAAAGGTCCAAAGTGAGGATGTAAGAAAACTGAAATGCTCCCCTTTGCTTTCTCACCACTGTTCTGAATTATTAAGCTAGAAAACAGGTAGGAAAGAACCTGTATTTAACAGGATGGAGATTAATGTCTCTTTTAAATTTGCACCATTTCTTATAAGTGCCTCATGTTTGATTTTCCTCACTTAGAAACACAAAGTTGGGTGTAGGTGGAGATACAGTCAAAAACTCCTTTTGTATAGTTTGTGCTGCCAACTTTCACATCACGACAGCCATTTCTGGAAGTATGAAACACATGGCTTATAGTGCTGGCAGTGAACCACAGGGATTAGAAGAAATATTGCCAACAGTATACAAGGAAACAGTGATACCACAACTTTCATGAAAACAGCACCTGGAGGACAGCAGAAGAAAATGTTCTTCCTAGTATTGCTGTAAATGAGAACCCAGCAGAGTAGGTAGATGTCCATGTGGGAAATGTTGTATATTCTCAGTGAACTTCTTTCCTGAAAGCATTTTATTGCCAGGAGTTTTACAGATACCAGAGGCAATTCAAAATGGCTAGAAAGTGCCTTAATGATTAGATTGTTCACACATTGGGCAAAATTTGTGGTCACACTGAGACATCGAGTGATACCATGGACGTGTTATTGCACAGTGTTACAGTACACTTTTGTCATATTTTTGTCTTTTCTGACAATAAAAAAATGCACGAGAGCAAAAAATCAGCAAGAAATTGGCTGAATTTGCTGGTTGTTCAAGAGTGTTTCCTGCAGTCCCGGTTGTTTCTGTCCCAGGCAATTCAGCTCTGTAAGCTTATCTTCAAGCTCTCTTTCATCATGATGGCAAATTTGTCATTGCTTTTCCCAAAGCTGCTCTTGCTTCTTGAGGGCTAAATCTGTGTACCATGATGTAAGAGGGAAAGATCTGTTTACTTGCCTGCTGCTTTCTCCGCTGGCAGCACAATTCCCTGCTTCCCTATTTGGTTACTCAGAAAGCTTGTGTCACTTTGATCAAAAATGAATCATAAGAAAAAAGGCAGAGTAATATGAGAGAAACAATTTCTATTTGAATAAGAAAGAGAATCTGTAGATCCCAAAAGTCTTCAGGACACCATAAGGTTAAAAGCGGAAGAGAAAGTCTCCAGCTCTGGAACAGTGGTTTTACGTTGTCTCAAGAGTAATTAACTGCCTGTGGAAAAGGGATGCTCTTTTTCAGAGGAAATACATTACACTGAGACCTCCAAACAACATTACTACTGGACAAGGAAAAGTCTGGTGAGCATCAGCAGTAGCTGATGAGGACCTTCATTCTCAAGCAGTTACACAGAAAGAGAGGCACCCTTGACTGAGATTAAAGGGATAAATAATGAACAAACTCAAAAGGGAACTACTTTTGCTCTGAAGTCTTTAAGCCATAGCTTAAAAGAGTCGGCTTCAAAGAAATAGTCTTCTTCAGTGAGCCAAGCTTTTCCAACCCAGAGAAACAAACTACTAAATTGTTGTGGGGTTTTCTCTTCCGACCCACAAAAATATTACTGCATTTAGGCTAGCAAAAATGTGCTAAAATAAATTTTTAAATGCTCTTGATTATTTGGATGATGTAAACAGGTTTGAAAATGTAAGAGTGAATCTATAGTGTTTGGACAACTGTAAATGTATGCATATAATTTTTTCCAAAATCAAAGCATATCTCAAGATATCTTAAGTAGGACATAGGTATGTTAATTATAGACATATATAAATATATATATATATATATAATAGATATACTATTGGTATAACATCTGTAAGTATAAATACAGATATTAAAAACAATTACAACATGGACAATCCTGTGGGCCTCTTTAAGCCTTCCCTTCAATGCTTTGATATGCATCATCATTCTCATATTTAGAGTGCATGCTCTTTAGGGCACTGAATAATCCCTTACAATTTATTCTTTTGCTTGTTCAATATATTTATTGGAGAAAGTGCAGTGAATAACTAGAATATTTAGAAATAATGTTATATTTATATGAGTATATTGTATAAATATGTTATATTTATATGAGTATATCATATCTCACAGCACCTCTAGGAGTTCAGTAAACAAGATTGATTGTGACATGATAAGACAGAGATTATTTTGCCTTCAGACTTGGCTCTTAAATAGAACCAAACTAAAACATTATCCTTAAAGGGAATTTCTGTATTCTGGTAAGATGTGGTAGACTATAAAGAAGTTGATGAGTTCATGTAGGAAGTTATCAAGGTAGAACTTTCTCTATAAAAAGTAATTATTATAAACAGAGAAAGCATGAAAGTATATTGATCACTGATGATATTATGAACCACAGATGAGAAGGTAAAATAAAAAGTGCTTGTATGGAATAACATATTTATGATAATTTTTATTTTCCCTCTGTAAAAACAAATCCTGCCACTGCAGTTTTCATTTGGCAATGAAGATAAATTCATATCAGATAAATGTTTTAATAGTACTCAGGTTGGGGCGTACAAAGACTTCAGGCTCTCCTATGTGGAGGAAAAATGTTTCTGTTCCTAATTTCAAACCAGTGTTGTTACTTGTGTTCCTTTTTTTTTTCCCCTTCCTCCATCACCAAACTCTGCCCTGACCAGGCACAGGCCTTCAAAGATAAAAAGCACTGTATGGCATACTGGGCTGCTGTAATTGCCACAGAAACACCATTGAGTAAGGAAAACCTGTTGTGTGTAAAACCTGCTGGTCCTTAGAGATGACTTGGAGGGCATTTTGCATTTAACAAATTCATCCCTTGCCAGACTATAATTCACTTGTGTTTTTGTTAACAACTTCATCAATGTAAGACTATGACCTTATTGAATACTATCATGCTATAAGACTTTCCCTACTGTGTGATCATAATTGATTGATACATGGGAGCAGAAAGACAACAGAGCCATTATACTGATTATTTTGCTGTCTGCTAGGAAACAAAATAACTGGCAGCATTTCTGCAAATGATTTTTACATGCCTTCGAAAAGACAGCAAGTCAAAGGGCAAGTGACCTTAACCTGCAGAAATCCACAAAAAAACCACAGAAAGGCAGCTGAAGTGAAAAATGGTGTTTAGGTGGGGATTGGTCAGTCAGTCCATCCCTTGTTTTTGTGAGTAACACATGTGCTAGGGACTGATTTTAAAATCAAGGCCTTGCTGGCACTGAGCACTGGGAAAGCACTTCCCATCTAGCATTTTCTTGGGGACACTGACAGGAATATGACAACCATAACTCAACACAGGAAGAACCAGGTGTACTTGGCTGCGTACAGTAAATTATCTGGGTCACATAGTAAAGCACAAAGGAAGACTGATGACAATTGGAGCACAGCTTTGGTGTTACAGTGGAGGCAATGGTGTTTCAGTGACAGAAGTCCACATGAGCAGGGCTAATACTGCTGTGCAAGTCATGTGAGAGGGGTGGAAATGAAAACTGCCTTGCCCCAGCACAAAAAGGTCAGCATGCATTGAATGACTCAGTGTGTGGTCACATTGGGACCAGCTGGTTATGAGGGGATTTAATAGGCTTCGGCAAAATTTGGGAAAAGACAGATGTTTCAGAGCTGGCTGTGTTCCTGCAGCATGATTGTCATAGTGTAATTTCCCACTGGTGTGTTTCATATCCTCGGATGCCCAATTAGCCAATGAAGCTTTGCTTGCAGCAGGCAGAACTAAGAATGCACTGGTTTTCCCCTGAGCATCTACTTTCTTGTTTTATGCATGCAAGAAAAAATAAAAAGTTGTCTTTTTCAGTTAACAGAGCCGTAGCACCAGCACTTGATACTAGCAAACCTTTCAAAAGAGGCTGTTCTGTATATTCCCAATGTCTCATATCTCCAGAGCACTCCAATGTTTTCCTATCAAAATTACACACTCAGGATTTTTTGTCCCTTTTTCTGGGAAGCACATAGCTTCATACCTGACTCAATCTCCCCTTCTCCAAGCCATTTCCAAAACACACTTTTTTCTTTCACTGTACAGCTTTATGATCACTTATTTTCAGGGCCTTAATCCTCTCATCCAGATGAGTCTGCTTACTTTTCTTCCCTGGACTCTCCTGTTCCCCTTATCTCAACCAAAATCAGATATACTGCAGCCCAATCCACATATAGAACATTTTTTAATTCTTCACAAATTTAGGGAAGACACCAGAGGCATTCTGTCCTTTCCAAGCTGGTCTGGATATTCTACCTCTTTCACATGGAAGGTAATGGGTTGAACACTGGATCAATTAAAGAACAAATGTGACAGTAGAAGGTTTATATTCTTCCTCTTACTGTCAGAGAAACAGTCTTCTAGTTTTCTCCTTCCTTTCTCCAAGTTACATACTTGAATTTTTGCTAGTGGTGCTCTGAAGGATGTTGACAGTTTTATTGGTATCTGTTGCAGTAGGATGCAAAATAAAGATGCTTGACTCCAGTCAGAAGGCAGAAGAGAATTGGAAGGCTTTTTTTACAATTCATTCGGCCTTTTTATAACATGCTGTGCTAAAAAGGCACATTATTGGTCCATAAGATTGACACCTCTCTCCATTGGTTAAATAACAGAAATAGCAAAACAACACCTGGGAGAGAGGTTGTTATGGGAAAGGAATATTGTTTACTTGGAAATGTTATGGGAAAAGGTAGTTATTTACACAAAGTTGTTTGGGAAAAGAAAAACTGTTGAAAAGTTTCCCTTGGGAAGAGCTAGCAATTCTCAGCCTCAGAAATATCAGGCCCACAGGTATCAGTTACCTTATATTGAGTTCAATCACCAGCATTTCTTGGCTGTGTAAGCTGCCAAAGGTACTGTGAAGATACTTCTCATGAAATTCACTGGAGTGTTTTAGAGAATGTTGTCCATTAACACAGAATCCACACAGGAAATGAATTTTATTACCCTTATTCCATGGTAAGAAGAAGTAAAGATCAGCATTTGAAGACAGATTATAAAGACACAATCAATCAAGATTATCTACTGCCGCTCCAGATGACTTGAAAATGCAAATGAGTAGTGCTAACTTCTTCATCTTCAGAATCTGGAGGTTCTGAGGGAAAATAGCTCTTGGTCTTTGCAGCAATCCTAGACCAGGCCTCCTCTGTGAAACAAAAGAAACACAAACACACAAACAGTGCACACATAGGAATAGCTGTTATAAGGCAAAGTTCCTAACTCTTCATAAAATTCATGTAACTAGCTATAGAGATATTTTATTTTTTATGATCTATCTCCATCTGTTGAGGTTTAAGGCTTACTAAAACTCCAAACTGAAAGTTTGTGATACAATAACTTACAAAATTTGTTCTGTTATGATAAACAGGGAGAGTTAGAAAATCACAAATGAAAAAGGGGGCTTCACTCTAACATAAAATGTTACATGGGTACTACATGTGAACTGTACTGTACACAGTACTGTGTACCAGTACTGTGACTGGGTGTTCTTGGACTTCCCCAAAGAAGTGAAGCCAAATACATCCTTCCATGTAAGTTAATTGTTTCAGGATAGAAAATAGTTATGTTTGCAATATAGGAGGAATTCTGTGCCTTTGAGACATTGCATAGGTCTTGTCCTAGTGTATAGATCTCCAGGATTTATAGACATTACAGAATCTTAAATTATTTTCTTTCACCTACTTGACAGCAAACAGGTTGCATTTAACAAATTTATATCTCCAGGAGAGACATTTAATCTTCATACAAAGACATGAAACAATTAAAAATTCACCATTTCCCTTAAGATTCTCTATAATGATTAATCATCTTCATTGCTGAAAAAGTATCATGCCAGAAGTGTCTGGCATTACTTTCTGTCCATATGTTCTTATTATGACCCTACCATATTAAATATCTTCTTAATGCATAATTTATTAGTGTAAAGGCACTTGCAAGCTGTAATCAAGTCACTTCTCAAGCCCCTCTTTTTGGGCTGAACAGATTGGGCTCTCAAACTCTTCACTGCAAGGCAAAGGCAATTCCTCCAGCCTTTAAATCATTTATGTTTCTTTTATCTAGAGATCTCCTAGCTATCTTTTTACTATGCAGGCATTTAAACTATACACAGTTTCATAATATTAATGTCAGTCTTGGCATAGCTAAAAATAAATTCATTTCTCATACACCTATTGCTAATTCAAGTATCAAGTGACTGCCAGCTCTTTTTAGTGCCGCATCACGAGTGCTTATGTGGAGTTGTTTTTTCATTAGGGGTTTGTACCAGGTACTTAATTCCTTTGAAGCCTGTTCTAATGCTAAAACCTTGCTCAAATGCTTTTTTTCACGTCTATTAAAATACTAATTTAGATCACTCATCTTGCAAATCTATTCAGCTCTTTTTTTTTTTTTTTTGGCCATACCTATATATTATAGATACACATTTCTGCTGCTAATGGACAAAAGCATTCTATGATGCTTCAAGTAGAAGAAGAGAACACAACCACAAGAAAAATTAGAATCATTAAAGAAAAATCTCCAGCAGATTGCTTGCAAATACATTTCACTTCCATGTCCTGACTGGTTACTCTGTCTTTTTAAGTTTATAGCTTTTTATTTTTCTTATCATTATTTTAAACGCATTTTTAGAAACCTTAGCTCTTCTTAGTATAGATATGAATTTTTTTATCAAGATATTTAGTTTTGATTATTCATTCACAGAAAATTGATTGCTCATAAGCTTTATTGATCCCATGGCTTTTTTCTCCTTCTTCATGGATTTGCCAGATTCTGATTTCCCACACTATCCAAACTGTTGCCTTGACTTCAGTGTTGATCTAAGTAGTCTTCTAAATATGATTTTCCTCCATTTTGAAAATCTAAATCTTAAAACAAACCCATTTTTATGTGGTTTTTTTCTAAACACTACTCTAGGGAAATAATAATAATTTTTATTTACAGCAGAATTATTACTTTTTACTTATTAGTCATTATTTTATTGAGGATGGGGAGACAGAGGCAGACTGGCTAGAACTTGCCTGCCCTTCCCTAAAAAGCTGTGCCTTTATATATCATCACTGAAGAAATTCTACCAATAAAATGGAAAACTTCAAGTACATAAAGATCACACAAATGCCTGGTAAGACCTAGGATGTTAATGTGCACAATGGAGAAACACAAAAGAATGCTCAAGGTAAAATATAAAATGAACAACTAGACCACACTGCTTGGATAGGTTTATTTTTATCTGACAAAAATCTTGTTCTACTTAAATAAGCAGACCAAACAAACCCTTTTTAACCTGGTAACCTACATATAGCTTGAATGCTCAAAAAAAAAAAAAAAAAAAAAAAAAAAAAAAAAAAAAAAAAAAAAAAAGAGCAGAGGCAGAAACAAAGAAACAAAATAAATCACTCCTCTTAAAAGAGCCTACACACTGTTCTAATTTCTCCCCTTCCCTTTCTCTCTTTCCTCTTTGTAAATCGATGTGTATCTTCCCACAAGTGACAAAGGAACAAAACTACTTTCTCACACTCAGCTTGCTGTCCTGCTGGTGTGTGGGATGGATGTAACCTCCATCCCAGGTGTGGAATACAGCAGGGTGTGGAATACAGCAGAGTAATTACATTGTACCTTTGGGACACCTTACAGCTCAGAACCCATTTCTGGGTGAAATCAGTCCCTTTGGTAATGATGTGGGACTGTCGTCACCTTTGAAATCATGGAAGATTGAGATACTTTGGATGTCACATGTGAACCTTAGAAAGGTCTAGTTGTAGAAGGAATATTTAAAGCATTGTATTTTTTTTTTTTTTCATGGCTGGTTGATAGTATTTTTCATTTCATTTTGTTTTATGTCCCTTTTCCTAAACTGCAGCCTAAGGGACTCATACTGGGTTTTCAGAAGTGGCTCTCTCCAACTCTGTGGAATCTTCTGTCTTAAATAGGAGATATTCATGAAAGGAAACACCCAGAGGTTGCTGAGAAGCTTCACCACCACCCTAGATGCAGCTTGCTTTGTATTAGAATTAGCACAATGGCTATGTAAAATATGCTAAGTAACTGTGTAACTGAATGCCCTAGATTTTCCACCAGATTAACAGCTGGGATGTGACAAGTATGCATGTAGTCCCAGAGACAGTTAAGTCAATATCTGTAAAAAGTTTCCTCTGGACTCTTCTTTACAGAATAGCAAACACTTCACTAGAACACATTAAAAAAAAAAAAAAAAAAAAAAAAGAGGGAGAGGGGAAAAGTT
>VZUI01021213.1:58451-103483 GCA_013401135.1 Cettia cetti
CATTAAAAAAAAAAAAAAAAAAAAAAAGAGGGAGAGGGGAAAAGTTTAAAAAACATTTCAAACAGCTACTTAAAACTTGGTCCAAACAATCAAGCACAGGAAGAAATTTCTTATCACCTCTTGTGGGACACAAGCAGCTAACAGAAGAGACACTAAGCACAGATCTTGATAATTAGAAGCCTGAGTAAGTACAGCAGGAGCTAATAAGCCAATCCTACATGTGGTATGTGTTTAATATTAATAACCTCTGTGAGCCCAGATTCACTAGTGAAATGATGCCAGAACAAAGCCCTTTATGTACCTTAGCAAAGCTAAAGCTTTGGAAATCTGCATCAAAAGAGTCTCTGGTTACTCGGAAGTAATGGAGAATTTTGCTATTCAGTTTTTGTGTACATGCCATTTCCTTTGCCTTTGTGGTTGTCAATTTTTTTTTTCCCACCATAGGTCTAGCCTTTTTCATCCTTCTTGCTGCCCTTGGGGGCAGAAGCCATCCAGGACTTGGGTATAGAACACCCACACCACAGGACTGATTTGCACTGTCCAGTAATATCCTGGCCCTGGCAACTCCAAGTTTTTCCACACTTGAACAGGACCTTGGGGCCTCCTTCACAGAAAGACTATTACAGAGCTTGTTTCATTAACAATTGCATGTGAAAACAATATGTCAGTAGGGATGTTTTACCTGACTGAGGTATCTTCCAGTTGATTCATGCTGTGGTTTAGAGAACTTGGAAGACTTTCTTCAGGATTTAAACTATCCTGGGTTTTTGTCTAGCCTTTTAAAGTTTACTTTAAAGTGGAGAACAATTATTTAGCATTTCTGCAAACTTAAGGACTGTAAGGACTTATCAGTAAGAAAAATATTTGCTACATCTCTGGTGCTCTAGCTCTTGAACGGGATTCAGTGTCACATGAATTAGTTACTATATACCAACCTGAGGTCTCCTGAGAAGGAATTCTTTATTTTGTTGTATTTACTTTTTTTTTTTTTTTTTTTTTTTTCTTGTGGGTTTGCTCCTAAATTTTTTCTCAATATAAGATGCAAAAATAGAGATTTCAGTGATTTCTATGAAGTAACAAAACTTCATATAATTTTCTCTGGTGGGTATAGGAGGTGAAAAATTGTCACTTATTTTTCCTTTACAGTTGATTTAAGTTTTTTTTTCTTGAATAACAAGAAAAGTATTTATTTTGACATGAAATCTATTTTACATAGAAAAGACACAAACTTCTGAATCAAAGTTTAATTCAGCCTGCCCCTCCATGATCACAATATAAAAGTTAGTTTTGTGATTAAAATCTTTTAAATCTGGTTAAAAATTGCATAATATATATAGGAGTGTTGACATAAATGGAGGAGAGCAAAATCAGGAAATTGGAAGACTAGTGATTCATTTTTGTAATGAAGCTGTTTATTCTTACTGTGAAAGACTGCATTTCTACAAAGTAGATTTTGAGACAATTAATATATGTTTTTATTGAGTCACCTTTGACAAAGGAACTGTCATTGCAATCTTATCTCCTTTCAGTACTCATCCCTCTATATCAGCTGCATGATGAGAACAAATCTCTTATTTAACCCAGGTATCTGTGTAAAGCTCTGCAGGAGGAGTTTCAGCAGATGGAGCTAGTGTGCTTCCAATCTTTGACACCTGTGCTCAACGTGGAAAAAGATGAGCAGAATAGTTTACAGAACTGTGGCTGGGGATATGTCAGGGTCAGGAGTGAAGATTTTCTTTTGCTTAGCAGAAAAGTAGCAAGCATAAGAGGGAATTACCTATCATTTACCAAGTACTGGTAGATAAGAGGAGGGCAGCTTAGTGATTCAGAAACAGTGATGTGCCATAATATGGAAAAAAAGAAAACAAAACTTGAGAAGAATAATAATTATTGCATTTGTCTTCATATTCTTTTATGATATCTTGCTTTTTTTTACTGTTACTCTCACACAATAATATATGTGCTCATAAAGTACCATAAAATAAAGTATTCAGAAAAAGTGTGGCTAACAGTTTAGGTCTTATAGGATTTGCTGGTCACATTGAACCACAGTAAGAAAGAAGATGTGTCTATGGAGCTGCAGTCAATTCAAGCTTGTACTGACCTGAAGAATGTACTTCAGTTGTTTTCTCTGACAAGAGCATTGTGCAGTCACTGACACTTACTGAGATTGTAAAGTAGGGAGATGCTGGAAAAACCCCTCTTCCCAGCAGAGTGGTCATAAGATGCCTGACAATTAGTAAAAATTAAGTGTGTTCTCCGTTTTTTAAACCCATTATTTCCAGCCTATGCTTCTTGGCTCCAGAGGTACTTCCAATCTTCCCAATCAGTCAGGGTACTGATTGCAGTGGGACCTCATCAATAGTTGTCATTCAGAACAAGGTTTTCTCCTTTTTGCCTCCAAACTTATTTAACAGGACCTCTTCTGCAGAGTTCTTCTTGCAACAGGAGTTTTTATTGCATGAAGGCCCATAGCTAAAGGTCACAAGGAAGGAATGGACAGCTTCTTGGATATTATGTGCAGGTATGTAGTGCCTATAGTCCATGTGGAGCTGAAGAGCTGTTTCTGGCACGCACAGAAGGCATAACCTATACTGAGGGACACAAAGTGACCAGCAGGACTACCTGTAATGTGACAACTGGGCTGGGTTCAGTTTTCAAGGTCAGTGGTTTTCATTTGATGTACTAGCAAGCACAGAGGGTGGGAGCTTCTCACAAACCCCACTTCAATGCAGTGCTAGAGGCTAACAGCAGGGAAAATGTTTGGAGTTCTTAGCCAATTTTTGGAGTGGTCCTGCCATGAGAAGTGCACCTGAGGGACTTGGGATTCAACATGCATATCCACACATTCAGTCTGGGAAAGGGAAGGAAGGCAAGAAAGCAAGAAGGTTCAGGAAACTTTCCAGGATTTTCTCTTTGTGACATTACCTTTCCAGCAGGAGAATATGCAAATGCCTGGTGGCATCCTGATAAGAGGAGAGTAAAGTGCTGTTTCAGAAGTTAATATACAGTGCTGGTGCTATCACATTGTAGCTTCTCTGCAGTCCTTCAGTTCCTACATTGTGATTTAGTGTAGCACATTATAAGAGCAGTGTGTGAAAGTTTCAAAGCCATCATTGGTCATTGTTACAGCAGCATAACACTGACAAGCAACTGATGGAAAGAAAGGTTTTATTGCTGCACTGTTCTCTCCTTCTTGCCTATTTAGGTCTTCAGCTTCAGCACTTTAGTGACTCCATAAGCTACTGAATTCTTGAACAAAGTTTCAGTGGATCTAAAGCAAGGCATTATTTTGTTGTATGCATGTCTAATACTGAAAAGACACTTTTATTTTACTGTAAATTTTCTACTGCAGCAACCAAATGAGCCATGTTTTTTGCATACAAGCGTATAATTTTTTTGTTTGGCTTTTGCATTTGCATTGGTTAGATTCTGGAAATCTAATTGGAATTTAGTTATCCTTAAGAGATTGTCCTGTGCAAATTTAATCTATTTTTGGTATTTTGAAACTTTTTTCAATAAATCGGCCATTCTTGAACCCTTACTGGTGATTTCTGCTCTGATACTAGGAATGTAGTATAAAAATGTAGGCAAAGAAATTAATCATATATCTAAATCTCCTCTGGGTTTTCATGAATCCAGTATTAGTTACATATAGCATACATCCATCACTAATTTTGTACTATTTGTAATATAATTTCCTCTAAAAGAGTCAACGCTGTAAAGTGTTGCTTAGTTTTCCTTGTTTCAATAAGTTAGCTGAATAATCACAGTAAATCTTGGCTGGAAATCCAGAGATTTTCAGGTTGTATCAGGTCTCCAACAGAATTTCTGAATGATTAGTGTTTGTATCACTTGTCTTGATCTCTAAAAGAGTACTTGTGTTCATCTGTTTTTGGAATTCCTTGAAATCTGTGGATGAAAATTGTAACATAAAAGTTTGGTTTAACATTGCAGCATTGTCTACAAAAGAACATGTGCACAATTTCCTTTTCAGCCATGGATGACTTGTCCATTGAAAATCTGATTCACAATAAATTAGTGACTGAATTTACAGCATGTGATTTACTCTGCACTGGCTCCAGGTGAGGACATTCTCACTATAACTATTCACCTCACCCTGCTGCAGCTGTTCCCAGCCTCCTGATTAGTGAGTCTCAGAGAATATAAGTTAGACATATTGTGATCTCTACTCTACAGGAACTTCTCTCTCCCCTCTTAACTACAGGATCTGGGGAGATCAGCTTACATACACTTCAAGTGATGTGATACCTTTCCCTCTCACCTGCTCTGCCTCTTATCATTATCTGGGAGACAAATTTTTTCATAATTAATTTTGGTATTAATTGTACATGTTCTAGGGGGAATACTCATGGGGCTCAGACTCTCTCTACAACTTAGAGGATAAAAAGGTAAATTTATTTAGGAGAGTAAATAAGTAGGAGACTGCCACAGGTATAACAGAGATGTCTCTGTTTCTCTCTTACTGTCCTTCTGAGCATAAAGTTAACCTTTGTGATAGGCAGATAAGGAGGTGGACTGAAGAAACTCACAGTTTACACCCTCCCTAATTGACAGCACTGACTAACTTCTCTTGTTGTTAAGCCAAAGTGATATACATATTAATAACAAAAATGCTTTATAGAAAGTCCCAGAGAGTGAATCAGAGTCCTGGGGATAAAAACTCCACGTTTACTCCCCGGAGTTGCTAGTATCCCAGGCATTACCAGTAGAACACGTAAATAAGCAACTTACAGTATTATTTTCCCAGCGGTAATACTTACTGAAACTAAAGTACTTTTGGTTCTTTACTACTGTGAAACTAAGTACTGATAAGACTATTGCAACAAAGTATCATTTTCTTACTGATGTCACAGTTTTAAACCCATGTGACCGACCAAAACTGTTATATGCAGAAAAACAACTTTAAAAGAAAATGGGTCACATATATGGCTAACAACAGCACTTGGGAGGCAGAGCTGTATAAGGACTAGAGTGGCAACTGCAGAATTTTCTAATAAATGATTTCTGTCTGGGTCTTGGCAGCAATCAGATAAAAAAAGCTGTAGATCTACTGCAAAGGGAAGAAGAAATGTTTTTTTGAACAACCAATGAAGTCTGACTACTTAGAGAAGAGATCTGAATTCTGTGCTGGCAAAGAAATCTTCTTGACAGTATTGGTAAAGCACTCATCAAGGATTGGAGGCTGAAGTGGGTACATGAAAGGAAAGAGCTTCTACATTGCATTGGCTATAGCTAAAGGACATCGATTGATTAGTGAGCAAAACTTAGAGCATCATGCCTTTGAATTACTCCTGCACAGAAGTTCATGAACAATCACAGTGATGAATGAGATCTTAAATAGTTCTGTAAATACTAGGATAATATTCACAGTAACTGGAGAAGTCTTTCTAAAAGCTGTATGTTGGAGGTGTGGGATGGGATAGAGGAAGCAAGAGGTTTAGCTGCTGAAATACTTTAGGTTCTTCTTTTATAAGAAATCTACTCTTATTTAGAAGTTCTAATAATGCAATGTTCCAACAGCTGTAAATGAAAGAAATTGATTGTTACAATGTAGATGTTTCTCTGTCTCCTGTATTCTAGGATCTAGCTGCTACAACTCACCCTAACCCCAGGAGAGCAAAGTGAGCACTCAGTAGATTACAAATTCTGAGGTTCAAAATGTTCCCCAAAACATTCTTAAAACCAAATGAGGTTAAATGTTTATATAAAAAATTCAATATATTTTATTTAACAAGAAAAGAAACAAAGAGAAAGAAAGAAAAAAATAGAAAAAGAGGTGAGAGGGAGGGGAAAGGGAGTGTGACAGAGACAGATTAAGTAGAAACATATCACCTCTCCCTGAGTCCAAAAAATGTCTTGTTGCTTCTCTCCATCTGGTCTTCTTGGTAGTGAGGATTTTCTGCTGAAAAGTGTAGAATCCCATGGATTAATATACATTTGGGCCAGGTCAGAATGCCCAGGTACCTCCCCTGTAGGGGGGCAGTTTGATAGTGTCCCTTGCAAGACTGTGGATCTGTTGCATCACATTTTGCATCACATGCAGTGCTCTGGTGCAGGATCTGGGGAACCATATGGGGAGCCTTCGATGCACCATGACAGCCCCTCAGCTGTGCCTCATCTGCATGTCCCTTAGATGTGGCTCTCCCGTGCTGGGTCCCCTGCAGCTGGGCTGGCCCCACAGCAGAGGATGGGCCTTCACTGCCTCCAAACAGAGGCTTTTTTGCCACAGACCCAACCCCTCCTCCCTTTGATGGGGGGGTCTGTGCAAACCTGGCAGCAGGTAAGTCAGGGGTTGTGGCCTCCACTCCAAAGCTGCTGGGTTTGGCTTTCCTGTGAATGCCTATCCATTACTTCCCAGACCTTAGATGCTTAAAACAATAGTGTCACTTTCCCTTATCTCTATCCCTTTAGGTGATTTAACTCAGTTCAGGGTTTGAGCCAGGAGGCCCATTCAGGGTGGCCTCTGGTGGTACAGGTTCATTATACAGTTTTGCTGTAATAGGAAAAAGTCCTTCATAAAAATGTTTAAACCATAAACCATAACATTTTAGTCTCTGACACTGGCATAGTTGGGTTTGGTGTTATTAGCTATGTTAATATAAACAAATATTAGTAATGGAACTAATAAATCCCTTCAACAAAATTTACTCTGATTTCATGTATTGTTTATTTTGAAGTTAGCTGAAAACTATTCTGCAGTAATATTTTCCACCCTAGTATGGATATTTTTCTCTTTTTTTCCCCTTTACATACTTGATTTCTTATCACTCTCCATTTACTTTCACTGATGTAAAAACAGACAAGAGAAATGGTTTTCAACTTTTTTAGTTTTGTACATAACTCAACAACTACATGTGGAACAGATGGAAACTGTCCTTTGCAGTATATTTCATCTCAATGACTATTCATAGTGAGTGCATCTTGTTTAGAACTCCTTTTTAAATTAATATTCAGTTACATACGAGGTTAACACATGCACGGACACATTTTTTCTTAGGTCAAGATTCACCAAAATGTAGCTAACAAGACTTTTACTACCCATTAAGCCCTTGCATGTGGTTCACACATCACATAAGTTCTTTTGTCTACCCTCCACAGAACAAAAGCATTGAATCACAGAAAGCTTGGGGTTGGAAGCTTGGGGCATCTGTATGCCATCTTATCCAACCTCCTTGCTCAAGCAGGGCCACCTGGAGCAGGGTGTAGAGGACTGTATCCAGATAACTTTTGAATATCTCTAAGCATGGAAACCCTACAACTACCCTGGGCAACCTCTGCCAGTGCTCACTTACCCTCTCACAGTGAAAAAATATTTCCCAATGTTCAGAGGTAGCCTCCTATATTTTGACTTGTGCCTGTTGCCTTGTGTCCTGTGACTGGGCACAGCTGAAAAGATGCTGGCTGCATCTGAATGTAGTGCTTTGCACTCTCCCTTAAGTAATTTATATACATTGGTAAGATCATTCTTACACCTACTCTTTGCTAAGCTGAAGAGTGAATTCTTTTGGTCTATGTTTGAAAGTAGGGCAATGTGCGCGCCATTAAATAAGGCAAAGTTGAGAAAATGTTTTTGACCAGTACACTATAACCATACACACTGTTAACCTGTTAATATGGTTCCTGACTTTCTTATGGCTTACTAGATTGTCTAGACAACGTCTGATCAAGGTTTCAGACACCTTGTACCAAGGACAGTCCCCACAATGCAGGATAAATGGGACTACACCGGGTTTGTGTCCCTCCCCTCTCTGTAGTCCCCCAGGTCTGTGTCAGGAGGCTTTATACCCTCAGATAACCTTCCTGCTGTGCTTTAGGGCTATTGCACATTGCTTCAGACTCATATTGTGAAAATGCCTCTTTAGCTGATGAGGCCTTCATAATGTACAGATCTCAACATCCTTTCTCCTCTGGGCAGTTTTACAGAGCAGGAATGGAGAGGTATAGGACTGCATAGGTAGAAAATAAAATGCTTTTTATGTAGAAATTTAAGTCCTACCTTGCTGCCTTATATTTTGGGCAGTAAACCTTACAGAAATATCATGCTGGTTAGAAGGCATGAGCAATAATATTGAAAAGCATGTTCAGCAGGAGAAAAGAAAGCACGTTAAACTTGACATAGCACAGACATAACAGGAATGGTGTTTTCATCTGTGGAGTGACAGAAAAAGTCTCAAAGTGCCTTGCTGCACTTTAGAGCCTCAAAGATCACATTGATTCAAAAAATAGCTATTCTGAGTGCCACACTATTGATGAAAACAACACATGGAAAGTTCATCTCTCACTGGTGCCATAACAGATGGTGCTTTCCTTATGATGGTGAGATATAAGGGTGTTGCGGCACTTAAGAACAAAAATTGTTGTAGAGTATAGAGATGAGGACACTGTTTTATTCATTAGCAAACTCTTATTGCAAACCTCCTTAAAATAGAGCATGTCATACACATTGATGTTGAATGCATGAAAGTCTCCATACCCAAGAGTTCTAGTCCTCTGTGGAAGACCATGAGGCTGAGTCTAGAGTTGATGTAAATTCACAGCCATTTGTGTTTTGTTGCTTTGTTTTGTTGGAGGACATAGACGAATTCCTGCAAAAGAAAAATAAGGATAACAATGTCTGCAAGGCTGGGACTGCACAAGCCATTTCAGCTTTTTTCATATCTCAGTGAAGTGGATCAGATTTGCAGTGGCAGAAGTTCCCATCTGCCCTAATTGACTGTATGAAAACTTTGAAGGGAAACCTCAAAACACTATAAAAACATCAGAAGCATAATGGCACTTCCAGGTTGCAGCAAAGAAGAATTAGTGGAGAAAAAGCTTTTTTCTTCAGAATGTGAGTACCAGTAGTGACCTAAGAAATGATCCAGAATATGTGCAGGTATATCTTTTTGACTTGAAGTGGACTGTGAAGGTGAAGAGAAATATAATATAACATGAATGACATCTGTTTGTTTTCTACAAAAACTTAAATTATGAACCTTCTTGGTGATTGCTGGCACACCTATGAGATTATCCCTACTTTTCAAAGTATCTCGAGATGTGAGCAAATATTCTTAAATGCAAGTATTAATAAATACACTTTGGGTCATGACACCAATGGTCACTTTATATCAGTACTTTTCATTACATCAAGTTATAAACTCATGCTATTGCTAATAATTAGAAATAAAAAAAACCCAAACCTGTTGTGGAAGTCCAAGTCAATGATAAATGGAAAAACATTGAATTCTCCTTATACAATCTTTGTGTATTTACCACCCTACATCTATGAATTTTTCTGAAGTCTTGTATTGCAGATGGGACATTTTTCTATTACTCAGATCCTGACACCCTATCAGCGTATCTGTCCTGAATAAATCTGTGGGGAGAACACCTGAAATAGATGCTTTCAGGGTAGCAGTCAGATTTTATGATTCTGGATTTTTTCCTCTTTTTTAAGTGCTTCAGATAAGAAAAAAAATAAATGGACCTGATTAATAGAGAGTGAGTGATCATCAGGAGTTCACCTCATCTTCCCCTGGAACCTATTTCTGACAGCAGTGATTCCACAACCAATTATCTAGTATAAGAACAAAGTAACATGTATCAAAATAGGAAAAAGCTTTCAGAATGTCCCTAACAACATCCTGGATGCCAGCCCGGTGATTTCCAGCACACAGAGTTACTGCCTCTCTGGAAAGACTCTAGCTTTTATTAAGGGCAAAAATTAGTATCTGCTAATGAATGCAGCTGCTCCTACAAAAGCTGTAGTACATGTTCTTCAATACTGCCAACACTGTGCAGGACTTGCTGAAAACTCATAATTCAAATCCAGAGGTTTGTCTGCAGATCAATTTTCCCCCAGATCCTGCTAGTGTGTCTTCTCCATTTGAACGCGGAGTTAGGTCTTGAAAAGAATTATCTCTTTATTTTTCTGAGAGAACATATTAAGAAAAGGACTTATAATTTCTCTTCCATTATTCAATGCTGCTCTTTGTTTACATGTCTTTTCCCTCTTCCTCTCTCAGTGGGACTTGACAGTTTTCTGGCCAGTTTCTTATCTGGAGTTCAAAGAGTTTTTAATTTACCTGACAGTTTCAGTTGGCTAAGTTAGGATATATCCATCTTTCTTTCATCTTTTTGGAATTGCTGGCTTCATGGGTCATTTCCCTTAGGCAACAGAGCTGTTTTGGTGGCCTTGGTGTCCAGGTACTCTGCTGTTTTTTGTTGTGCTTGTTTTCAGTTCCACAGAGCAGTCTAGACACGGGGGTTGTAAGGTTTCTGTGTGTCTTCCTGAAAATGTCTTTCCATTTTCTTTCGCTTTACAGTTAAGTAGGATATAAGATAAAGAGATAATTCTGAATTTTACAGATTCTGCAAACTTTGGGTTCCTTAATTGTGACGAAAGTCTACAGCCCATGAACTCAGTCTGTGGAAAGAAATGTCCAGCAAGCCAAACTGTGAACATCAGGGAAAGCAGGTACTACTTCATGTTTATGATATTTTTTTGATAGTCATCTCAACAATTATGACCAAACATAAGTTTTTTCTTGTTATACATAGAGAAAAATGTGTGTATGTAGATTTTATATTTTTATATTATGCATATACATATATACATAATTCTCATTTACTCAGGTACTTTACCCATTGAATAAAGATTAGATCCCTTGTCCAGTTTGAAAGATAGACAAACAGAAGTTTTTGGATTAAGGATTTGAGAACCTCACCACTCATATTTTTTCTGTAAAGTGCATAGTGTGCCTTGCTTGTGGTTCCATCCTGTACATAAAAGCAGCAAAAACTCTAATTCATATGTATCCAGTATTTATTCATGAACTATAGAGCAACAATGGAGCAAGAAAAAGTTGTGATGTTAGTTCTGTCTCCGGGAAATAGCTTTACACTTGTTTATAACAAATATATAAATATATGAAGAGTGAGTTGCTATAGTGTTTTTCTTTAAGAGACAGTTTAATTTTTATTTTCATTTTTTGCTGGGTTGTTTGTATTTTGGGGTTTTTGGTTTTTTTTTGTTGTTTTTTGTTTTTTGGTTTTTTTTTTTCAGCTATGGCACTTCTCATTTTGTTTTTGCTTCCTGAAACAATGATATTTTTCTAGTCTGACTTTTCTTAAAATTGGAAAGAGTAAGCAGATAGTACTTAAATGAGCAGTATGCAATACCTGTTGTTATGTGCACATGTGGATGTGGAGCTAAAATAATTTTTGGACAGAAGAGACAACTAATTAAAGTACACAGCAAGTTTCAGCTCCTCTGCCTTAGAGTTATGTACCTTTTAGAGTAAACAGTGTACTTGCTAAATACAACCTGTTATGCTTTAATGGAGTTTGTGACATACTGAAGAAAAAGCTAGAGGGTAAGTGGAATAAATTAGCACCTGATTGGTCCTTGGATATCATGAGTTTGCATACTGTTGGAGAATTACAGGGAATAATGTGCCTGCAGGATTTTTTCTGAGTACCTGTTGTGTTAGCAGATTAAGGCAACTGAGCTCCAGGTTTCTTAAGGCTCTCTTGCTCCATACAGTCCTTGTTGGGAAATTTGCAGCTACCTTATCTATATCAGCTTTGCTCCAAACAAACCACTTTAAATTATAGACTCTACCTTAAAACTACTTTTTGTTTGTTTGTTTTTTCTTTTTTAGCCAGATGACTAATCGTTTCTTGATAACTGCTACTTTTTAGCTCTTAGATTTCTCTTTAAAACCTTATTAAATGGTTTCAGATCCTTGAAAGATTCAGTATCTCACTTCTCACTCTTCTGTGTGTTTAAGGTGGTTAACAGCTCTATCTACCAATTCAAAAATACTTCTCAGTAATTAATAATAGACTAAATATTTTCTGTCATCTGTTTTCTTTGCTAATCTCAAATTAGTTGTTTTGGCATATACATAAGCTCTGTACAGAGACTCATACAGAAACTTTCAAGAGGTGATGTAAACAGACAGCTTTCTCTTTTTCTGAAACCAGGACAGCACTACAGCCACAATATGGTGTTCAGATGCTCTTGCCTGTAACACCCCATCTTCTATGAAGCGCTCAGGTCAAAGGCTCCTTAAATCCTATCATTTTTTGTAGAAAATATAGTCCTTTTTTGCCTGTTTTCTTAGTTCAGAACTCCATATTGGAATCAGGAGCCTCTCTACAAGGATTGGTGTCACTTACTAGCTTCCACCCCATTTTCTTCTACAATTTTGAATTGCAAGCATTCCAAAGTCATACATAAGACAAATAACATAAGAGTAATTAGAAAAATGGTTTTAAAACCCCTAAGTTTGGGACTACTCTTTATTTTCTTTTAGTGCTGATATATTAGGGACAAATTGTTCTGATCCCCAGAACAAAGAAGTTGTGTTTTTCTAACATATTTAATGTAAACGGAAATTCCCAGAACTACCATGCTACTGATGTCTGTGAGGAGTAGCTACAGTAAGACTAACAGAAGAAATGGATATAATTGAATTAATGAGATAGCAGAAAAGCAAAAGAAATGGTTATGCAGCTTCCTGGATAACACTTTTTCTGAAAGAATTTGCTGTTATTTTGCTGTTTGCCTTAAATGTGGTGTAAAGGCTGGAACAAGGTAGCAAGGTAAAAGCATGCATTAGAAAAAAATTAAGCTATTTAATGTTTTATACATCTGCATTAGAGTTTCCTGTAGTGGTTATTACTATAATGCCTAAGTGTTCTCTAAGTAATTTGGATGTGCTCTGTGGAGGTCTTAATGCAGTTAGGTTGAATCATCTCTTCTTTTCTTGGTAGAGACACAATGCTCAGGTGCACCTCTCTGTGCTTTTCTTCCTTGCTATTTCTTACTCATGCCGTTAATAGTGGAAAAGCTTTCTCAGAGAATATAATTTTGCATGCATCTTGATGGTGGTCAGATGTGTCTGAAAGCTGATTGCACTGCTAACCCTTTATAACTCTGAATATTCCTTGGTTTTGGTCTCTGTGTCCTTCACCTTTTATGACCTGCCTAGTGCAGCATAGCCAGGCAGGATCAGAGATGCATTCAGTTCCAGGTGACTTCTTAGAGTAACACCTACCTTAGAGTAACAAAAATGTCTGTGACTGAGAGGATAGAGCCAAGCAATCACATATTTTCAGTAAGAACACTGACACTGAGGCAGCACTCACTGGTCAGCGGAAAGCCTTTCAAATTTCTGTAGAGCCCCACTTCCTGAAAAACTGTGTGGAATAATGCAATACAAGGTTAAAGCTTCCAGACCTGTCTCAACAAATGAATTTATTTGCTTTAATGTAAACTCTGTGTGCAGAGTGCAAGAGCTTTGCACTAGAGCTGCACTATTTTAGTACCTAGAAAAGTTGCTATAGGAGGCTCAGTGCCTAATTGCCATTGAAGTGCAATACTGAAAATCTTATGAGGCATTCACCTACCTCTCCTAATCCTTAATTATTTCTGTGTATTCCCTTATTAAAAAGCTATGCTTTCTCAGTGGTGCATTTTTGTGCTTTTTCCAATATGGCACTCTGGCAGCATAACTATCCAGAAATGGCACCTCCTGTGGTCAGTACTATTCCTAAATAGCAATTGTATTTGCAGAGAAGAGATGCATATGCTCACTTCTTTCTTCAGTAGTTTTACATACTTGTTACAATGGTAAGTGTTATGTGATTCTACCTGTAATACACTGTCTCTCTAGTACACTCATTGATACTCATTTTTCCAATAGTGTATGAAACCCCACCAATTTTATGTATAATAAAATATTTTTCTATTTACAAGATTATGGGAAGATGTATAAAATGTTGATGTCTCTGATTTCACTTCTTCCCTTCTGCCTTTAATGTCAATGTTCTTAGCTGAACAGTTCTCAACCTTTGACAAACTGAGACCATTAGTTGAAATCATTCAAGCTGTAATTTATATTCCTCTCAGCCATAATGAAATTGAAGTGGGTTTTAGCTTTTTGAAGATTGCTTTTGGTTTGCTGAGATATGACCCCATGTCTGAGACCACTTGTTTTAAGTTAGGAGCAACTCTGAGAAAGTGATGCATGTATATATGTATTCAAAAGGCTTCTAATGCCATCAATATTCATCTCTTGACAGCAGAGATGCTTAATTATGGAGGATGCATTCATGCAAAAAAATACACAATAAAAGTTATTATCTGCTAAGTTTTCTCTTACACAGTCTTCCTTTCAATTTTCTATGTTTTACAACAATGTTTGGGAGGTTTGGGAGTTTTTGTATTATTGAATCTTAAAGAAATTCTGAAGTCAAAGGCTGAGATGGGCTACTTTGAACCATTATTTTAACTCTTTCCCTTTGTCATTTATTGATAATTCTGTTTCCTCTTCAAGATGTCTGATGTGAGACGCATTGAATAAACAGCATTAATTGGAATATTTAAAAACAATTGTTGAGGGGATGGTATAAGGACTTGACTTGACTGGAAAGACTTTAATACAGCTCAGGACCATTTCAGAGAAAAGACAGGTGTAATTTCTAAACCACTGAATGGTCTAGATCAGCTTCATCTCTCTGGGTTTTGTTTTAAGGAGCCTGAATGTTTACAGATCTACAGGAGCTTGCCTGTAATACCCTGAACATATTCGGCTACTGGTCTGGGATTGAAAACTCAGGATGTCAGCTGGTGCCCTGAATGGCATGTGTTCCAGCCTAATGCTGCCATCAGACCTGAAATCTGAGATTTTTCAGCTTGGTCCAGAGCTGTGAGAACTTTAGAGATTGAGTTAACTTAGAAGTTGGAACTGAAAGTTGAAACAGTAGAAAATAGTCCTGTTTGAATAGAATCTATGCAGCTCCAGTAGTTACCTTTGTGAACTCATCAGAAAACTGATTTTCTGCTCTGGAAATACACGAAAATACTATCTTTCAAGAGTTGCCTTATAGTAAGATTCTGTAATTCTGGGATATGTGCTGGCTGGTATTTATAGCAGAAATCTTTATACATGAAAAGCAGAAAATACCACTGGAACTGCTGAAGAATAAAACTTGTCAGCAATATTCAGTTTTTGCAAGAAGTCACTAGAGACAAACTATGGGGATTTGTTGCTGTGTTAAGCAACACATAAGTCTGAGTAGCTCAATTTCAGTCCACTAGAGGTCTGTGAAATCATTTCCCAAATATGCTTTTAATCTTGTTTTGCAACAACCTTACTAAATCTGATACAGTTAAGAAAAAAACTTTTGATCCAGTTTCTATTGTCCTTAAACAAAGGACTAAATCCACATAGAGTTTTATTTAAGAGACATATCTGATTTAGAAAACAGTCCTAGCTGATTCTTTATTCTTGAATCAGCACAGGGAATTGCTCTAACCAGACTGACTAATATTTTATGTAAAATATTTGCTTTCCTTACAAATGGTCATTTTTTTCCAAATAGGAAGAAAGTACCATGTGGTGCAGAGAGTTCATTAGCGTGAAATACCCACTCCATCGTGGTTCTTCATAGTGCTAAATTTTCTTAAGTGGAAAAGGAGCCAAGATCCATGGCCTTGCATTGCTAATGAGGTTTTCTAGAGCACTGAGAGGACACAGGTGGCTATCTATTAGCATCTAGCTCAGACTGTTTGACTGGCTTTCAAATCGCTTGATAAGCCTCAAAAATTAGGTTCCAAATCTATCTGGGGTAATATGTTTTTAGGGGTTTTTTTTTGCCATACTAACTAATTTCCTTTAATTTCTATTCTAATTATAGTTATATTGGAGCATATTTTATCCCTAATTTTATGCTGCATGCGTAGTCAGTTTAACTGGGCACACACAAACAGCTGAAATAATGCTCTAAAAGGCATTAGTAAATTTGTACTTTCTGTAATAAAACCAGTGCCTGGTGTTAGCATTCAAGAGCATAAGCACAGCATTACAAATCATAAGATAATTGTGGCTATTCAGAAAGATACAGGTAGGCGCCATACATTCTAATCTTTAATTCCAGTAGCTGCAGATCTGAGTGACTGTTGAGAGCATAAGATGTAGCAAAAATGATGGTATTCAAAATTGCCTGAATTAATTTGAATGTATTATTTTCATCTCTGCTCAGGATTCAGTATTTCACTTGGTTTTGGTTAAATTCTTTGTATTTGGTTGATATTCAGTATGTAGTTCATGTGTGCATTGCTAAAGAGTGCTACAGCATAATGATTTTTCGTGCCTTGAAATATAATTAATGTAAAGCTGAATATCATTGATAAATGGAGGCTACTTATCAGTATTTGGCATATAGGGAAATATGAAAGGGAATAATGTAATTTGTATAAAGCAATTAGTTGTGTAAATTAGAGATAAAGGATTAAGGATGAGACATATAAAGAACCAAACAGAATAAATATAAAAAATGTTCAAAAGTACAAACATGACACTTTTAAGTTGGTAGCCCACTGAAAGATAACAGGTGCCTTTGTATTTTCTGTGGACAAACAGTGAGTAAGTACACAATATTAAATGATGCCTAAGTGTGATACACATAATCACCTTAGAAAGTAATGGATAGGAAAGGCTGCAATGCATTGAAGTCTTAAAATATGCTCATTGTGGCATGTTTCCACCAAAATGAGTGGTGATCACTGGCAAAATATATGGAGAGCCAAATCCTCCACTTTGAGAAACAGATAATAATATATTAAACTGCTTACAGCAGTGTTACTTTTGTCGTCTGAAATATATTATGGCTCTTAGACTGGAATGCATTTCAGCTGCCAGAACTCAGATCTACTGATTTTTTTGACCATAGGATAAAGTCTGACCAAGAACTAATGCTGAGCTCTGTCCTATCACCTGGATGTGAGTAACAGCAAATGCCAAACGGGTCATGAAACTATGCCAAATATCTCTGGACACGCATGTAATTTAAACTATATATATATATATATCAAAAACGTAAATTTCCCTTTCCTTCTATCCCTTGTCTCCAAAGTTGATTCTGCACAGATGTAACATCATCTACATGTTGATCCACCAGTCTCTTGGAAGCCTAGTTATCATCATTTGTGTCATGAAATAGAAAGGTAAATTTTTGTGCCTCTTTTTCAGAAAGAGTAAGAGAGGAGAAACTCACATAGGAGTCTGGGATGTTTTGAGGGTTGTAAGAAAACCATCATTCTACTTTGTGGGTCTTTCATAAGAAAAAAAAGACAAGACCTGTGTGAATGCTAAAAAAGCCTATGGGCTACCTTCCTAAAAGAAAATGTAAAGTTACCAAAAGAGTTCCTGCAGGGTTGAAACTCTTTTTCTGGTCTTTTAAAGTAGATGAAGAGTTTCGGTATTTGGGTGAAACAGCAAACGTGACCTTTATTTGAATAAAAGTTACTGTTATGTTCTGTGTCAGAGCTTGAGAAGCAAGTAAAAGAGAATGACCCTGATCCAAAGGACAGAACCAGTTAGAAAACAAGGCCCTTCACTGAAACAAGAATCTTATTATATCAAAATCTGAAACTTATTTTCCTCATTTCTATGAGACATGGGATGTTGTAGACATCATCACTACTGCCATGAATAGGCTCTGGTACGATAATGAAGTGAAAGTACCTTTAAAACAATTATTTATGTATCATTTTTCAAACAGAACATAGAAGATATTGGGATGACTTTGTAAATTTATTTTATGGGCAATTTCACAGCTTTTCTCTCCTGCTGAGAATTTGATAATGGATATTGATTGTCTCTAAAGTGAGTGCAGGAGTGTGTGTAATGGTATTGCTATGGTCTATTTGCTTTACATGCATTGTAGCTGAGAAAATAAATAAGAGTCCCCATGTTAACAATTATGTCACAGAGAAGATCACTTTTGCATTTCTGGATCATGGGAATATGTTACTAGGCAAAGGTGAATCCTAAATGCCCCATACAAAGTTTCTGCTCCCACTTGAATGTCTGCTTTTAGACCCAGAGTACTAGACCTCAGACAGAGCTATTCTAAATCTGAGATTCTAATAGGCAAAAACCCCAAAGTGTAATGCTCCTGGAACTCTCTCTAGAGTAAATGTTGACCCTCTTTTTTTTAACAGGAAACTACTTTTAGTGTAGACCTACACTATTACATACCATCAGTCTGATTTGGCTGACTGCTGTGGCTGTCAACTCATTGAAATGGAAGAGAATCAGAATGAAGGGTTGTTTTCTTCTGTCCTGAAAAGTACAGATGTGAAGGTCAGTGAAAGATCAAGGATGACTTCTTGACACTCTCTTTTCTAGTGTTGTGAAGTTTTAAAGCCAATGAGTAGGAAGAAAGAACAGATATACCTGCATTCAGCAGTATGCTGTGACTTTTATGTGGAGGTTACAGTGGTCTTTAGCTGAGCATTGGTTTTCTGGGAATGTGGGAAGATCAGAGCCTTGAATTCACGTGGCATGTGTGCCAAAAGTAGATGGGGCTTGCAAACAGACCAGGAGCATGTTCCTATCAAATTGCATATGAACATTCAGCATGTTAGCTAGCACTAATTTGTTTTTCCTAAATTACTCTGCTTGCTCTTGATTGTATGGGAAAACTGAGAAGAAAGTATTTTCATGACTTTTTCACCAATGTTTTCTTAGACAGTGTTATTGCCTCTGCATTTCTGATTAGTTTGACTATTTCTCTTTGAAGCTTTAGAGGATTAAAAGCATTTCCTTAAGAAAGTATGTGTTGTTGTCACAGTCTACTACGCTCCAACCAGGTTCTTTCAGATATTACATATGTGGACAGTGTAACGTATAATATCAAATTTACTTATTTGAAAGTAGGTGAAATTACATGAGATTTCTGAATTAGAAAAGTGATACAAAATATACTGAAAGCACAATACAAATCTAAGCTAAACCTAGCAAAATATAACAACCGTACTGGGCATCCCCAGTTACTGGGAAGGAATACATGTCTGGAAGCCAGCTAAAGCCCATTGCTCTCCTCAGAATACTTTTGCTATTTGTCTAGATTTATACTCTGTGTTGGGCTGAACCACTTATTCATTCCCCAGTGCTGGTCTGTCTAAGAAAGGGAGATATTTGCACTCTTTTAATAGCTCAGGGAGAAACCCTTACACCAGTTGACCAGCTCAGCTCTTGGTAGCTATTTCTCTAAAACAAAGGCTGCCTTCCAATCCCCTTTGTGTTGTGGTAAAGCCAGATTCTTTGCAACAACTGTGGGCAGCCACAGTGTTACACCCTGACCTTCACAGGCACAGCCCTGTTGCCCATCTCCTCTGAGTGTTTTTTGCTTACAAGGTTTTATTGGCCAGTATGCAGAGCAGTATTTTTTGCTTTTTCTTCCAGATACTGGAATTACATGATTCATTAATGTAATAGGTACAAAGTTGAACCAAAGTTAGTTATGCAGTTTTCCAGATTCTTCAGAGGACCTTTAGCTTTTCTATATCCACCTCTTTTTAAAAGATGAACAAGTGTACTGTTCTAATTGAATGTCTGAACAAATGCCTGCTTATATTGATACAGAGTTCCCAATAGTACATCTCTGGTTGTGTCCTCGAAGAAACACCTATTTAACATAGGCATGTAGCAGTTCACTACTGTAATGATCCCTGAAGAGGAATTTAATTTTTAATTAAGTGAAGCAGTGTGTTTATTCTTGCTATATAGCTGATTTATCAGGGCTTTGTTAGCTGTGTAGGGGAAAGAGGCTAAATTAAACACACCTTTAATGAGATGATAGGGATTTGACCTTTGGTGTCATCTGGAGGACAATATATAAACACAAATATTGAGGGAATTGTTCCAGAGAGGTTATATAATAACCATTAAAAGGCATCTTAAGTAGTGGCAGATTGGTGGGAAGTAACCTAACCCATGTGACTAAATGAGTTTAATGGAAATTGTTGAAGTTACTTCTTGATTATTAATAATCACCTCGGATAAAGTATCTAGCATAGCACGGTCTACCTCTTCAGAATAACTAAATGATCTTCAGGTCCCCTGATATCAAAGTCCTTACTAAAATACTTGGTTTATCACAAGATCACTATTCTTTTTCTGAATATCGTAATTCGACATTTAGACAAAGAGTAGAAATAGCATGAAGATGCTTCTAGTAAAATTGTGTTGCAGTGAAGTCAGTAGCAAAAGTATCAATTATTTCTGTGGGATGGGAATTCTGTACAAGATCTTCCTACTCCATCCCTAATGCAATACAGGATAATCCTTGTGTAGGGCTTCATTTGGACAAGAAACAACCATAATTTTGTCAAGAAGGTCCTTTTACTGGGATAAATAGATCTGAGCATGCATTTCTTGGCAAGTATAAGGCTAGGGAATGAATGAAGTCCACCAGTGTGCTGGTGACTCAAGGCAGAATGTATCATAGCAAATCATTCCTATAACAAATAATAAATAATAACCTGATATGAATTTTTTTTCCCCTTTGGCTCTGAAAAAAGTACTTTGTGGGAAAATAGTTACATATTATACTCCAATGAGGGTATCATATTTTATGATAAGAGGTTATGTTGCTAAAATATTTAAAAATATTCAGGTGCTAAGAAATAAAAAATATGAAGTTTACTTATGGAGTGATTTTGTATTTTTCGTTCTTAAAAAATTTTTGCATAAAACCTATGTTGATAAATTTCTTCTCTGCCATTCAATCAGTAGAAAGAATAATAATTCAAACTTTATATTCTCTTTTGTCTCCTTGAGCCATTTGAATTAAGCTGGTATGTGGTCTCTGTTCTCAGGACACCAAGGGGAATTAACCTTAGTGAGTTTTTTAGTTGACTCTGTCCTCATTTATGCCTTAGGCACCACTCCAGGGATACAACTGGAAGGTCATTATCTAGACACTAGAAAAGTTAGTGAATTGGAAAGCAGTGTTGAAAGGTAGCCTTTGTTAACTAACATACACATTTTCTGGCTCTGTGAAATAATGTCCTTGGAAAGTTAGCTGCAAAAAAGGAAGCCCTTTAGATATTTCCTAAGGGCTTTTATATATGTTGTTGCATATTGACTTACAGATGTGGATTCATGAAACCATACAAAGTGATATTCCAGAGAAACCTTTCAGTACTCCTTGTGGGGCTGAAAGTTAGACTGGTTTTAAGGTGGATCCTATTTAGTTTATGAAAGAGTTATGTATTTGATAACTAGTAATTGGACTGGATCTGTTTTGGTTTGCTTGGACTCTCTATACTATCTTGGGTGTGATCACCAAGCCTTTCAGTTTCTTTTGAGCAAATTGCTCATGACTATTTCATGATCACTTTTTTTTACTTGGGGAAACTGAATCAAGGACCATTTAAAACTGCAACAGATACTTAGAGGGAGCATAAGGGAATATAAGATAGCTTTCTGCCTGATGTCCACAGCTAAGTTGCTCTACTTTTTCATCTGCTGAGAAATGCATCTGGCATGTTGGAGAAATGTGGAGATATGTGACTCACACTTGGCATATACGGTGTATAAAGTAGTTGTGATTCTCCTTAGGAGTATCAAAAGATGCAAATCATACAGGCACGCAGCTTCAGGAGCTGAATCTACATAAAGGTAACTCTGTAGCCTTGTATCACCATTGCCTGTACAAAAAGAAGAGGAGGATGCTTCTCTGCTGCTTTCTCTTCCTGACAATACATGCCCAGAGGTTGAGAATGCACTCAGCTAATGAAGCCTCTCTGGTCTATGCCTACTGTCAGAAATGAGTAGCTTATTCTTTCCTGCTAGAAGAAAAGGAGGACCTAATTCCCAAGTAAGATGTCTCCCTTTCCTCTTGTTGGAGGAAGCTGCTCTGCATTTTGTTCTCCCTTGGTATCAACACATATGTCTGCCATGTGTGCTGTTACCAATGTGCCCTTGTGTGTCTCTGATTTGTGAACTGGGTAGCTTGAGATGCCAGGGTCAGGCTGTTTGCCAAGTTCCATTTGAGGTCTCTTTCCCACACGGCTTCTTACAGCAGTTGCTTTCATCATCCCTTGGGCATGAGGTTTGAATCACACTGTTGTGGCTTCAGGAGGTTCCAGCACATGTGGTGAGATAAAAGGTTTTGTCATGAGGGCTCAGAGTTGCTTTTCTGTTCTGGACCCACGTGTTCATGTGAAGGTGTTAACACACCTAGAGTACTTTTGCTTAACCCTAAGAGGTGTCTTTTTATGTCCATGACTATTTTGATGTGTGAGTTTTACTCCAGTGCTTGTGACTTGTTCTGCATTTGTCTGGGATCATAAGGTAAGTATACTATGGAAAAAGACATCACCTTTCCTTCTACTCAATAAAAAAGTTGGCTAGTGTTGATTTTCCTTTTTATGGCAGCTCTGGGAATGTAAGCCTCTGGGCAAAGAGGGGATTTTCTTTGTGCTTTACTTCTGCATCTTTTATCCTCAACAAGCATAGACATAATTTGATCTAAAGAAAAGTCACATGGTGAACTATTATATATTATTGAGCCATTGTTGCTCTGCTGTAACAGGTGCACTTCATAAACAAGCAGAATTTCTGAGTATTGCTTTAGTGACTGCATTCTGCCAGCAGATTTTTTCATATTCTGGGAGACATTTTTGCACTTCTGTTCCTTCTGTTCGTAAATTTTCAAAAATAACAACTTACAGAGTGATTTATTTCTCCTAAGTATTGTGTCAACCACATACATAAAATCAAAGAATGGTTCCACATTGGAATGGACCACAGCAGGTTATCTGCTCCAACTTCCCTGCTCAAGCAGGGTCATCCCAGAACACAGAGCACAGGACTGTGTCCAGATTATTCTTGAGTATCTCTAGTGAGGGAGACTCCACACCCTCTCTAGGCAACCTGTTCCAGTGTGTAGTCACTCACAAGGTAAAGAAAATTCTTCCTTTTACTCAGGTAGAATTTCTTGTGCATCAATTTCTGCTTATTGCCTCTTGTCCTGTTGCTTGGCACCATGACAAGAACCTGGCTCCATCTTCTTGACACAACCTTCAAATACTTGGATATTGCTGAGATGCCCTCTCACTTGTTTCTTTTTGACTTTGAACAGGCCCAGTCTTTCCTTGTAATAAAGATTGTCCAGTACCTAAATCATTGTTGCCCTTCGGCTGGACCTGCTCCAGATGTGGCCTGACCACAGCTGAGTAGGAGGACAGGATCACCTCCTTCAACCTGTTGGCAGTGCTCTTCCTAATGAACTCCAGAATACCATTGACCTTCTCAGCCACAAGGTTAATGGAAAGCCTGTTGTCCACCACCAGGACCCTCAGGTCCTTCTCCTCAGAGCTGCTTCCCAGCAGGTCGGCCCCCAGTCTGTGCTGGTGCCGGGGGTTATTCCTGCCCAGCTGCAGGACCCTGCACTTGCCCTCGTGGAATTTCAGATGATTCTTCTCTGCCCATCTCTACAGCCTGTCAAGGCCCTTCTGAAGGGCTGCACAGCACTCTGGGGTATTGGCTGCTCCTCCCAGCTCTGTGTCATCAATGAACTTGGGAGGCAACTGCCCCTGCATCCAAGTCATTGATGGAGAAGTTGAACCATACTGCTCCCAGTCCCGAACCTTGGGGAACCCCACTAGTGACAGGTCTCTAACAAGACCCTGTGCCACTGATTACAATACTGTGGGATCTGCCATCTAGTCAGTTCTCAACCCACCTTATTGTCCCCACTCAGTGGAAAATATAAATAAATACACATTAAGCATAATGATAATTGGCTGATGTTCCTCAAGCTTCACACCCTGGCCTTCTGTTCTATGAAGTTCACAGAATTCATATGTGTAGATTATGATGATGAGTGCTAAGGGTTGTAAAAGACTATATATTTTACTTACTATCAAAAATTTTCTTCCTTTTTTACTGACAATGTTTTGCTGTACTGAGATTCCGAATGTCCATAAACCACCTGTGCTGTAGTGGAGTTTGGATTTAGCATTTGAACTAGTGAGCTGAGTAACTACTGTCAAGAACTTAAAGTATTCTGCCTTTAATGGACATATTTTCCAGTAAAGACACTGTATTATTCCCAAGCAGGAGGTATTTCTCTTTTTTTTTCTAAGACAAAGAATACAAAGAAGTGATAAGAATTTCATATGCTTGTGAAAGTATCTCTGTTGCAGAGTGATGCACAAAATGCATGACATGCATTTTTCCACGTTTCTCATTATCAGGAAAAAATAACAGGAATTCTAATTAGTCTTATGAACTAATCTATATTTTACAAATTTGTAATTAAAGTGCAATAATACTCTGAGAAATTACTCCTAACAAGGTTGGGAGGGGACAATTACAATTGTTGTTTTCTTTTTATTTCCTAGTCTCTTAATGAATTCTGTATAAATCATATCATGAAAATTAATTCTCAAAATACCCGCCTATGTAAATTTAATCATCAATGGAAATCAACAGAGGAATGTTTTACAATTTTCAACTCATCATCTGTAGTATTTTTTAAATTATATTTTGTGAATAAATGCATTAATGCTGCATGAGCCAGAAAATAACCCATGTTTTGCATGTATGTACTACTTTTATTTTACGTGTTGTAATTCAAAAGGCTCAAAAAATCTTTTTTTAGGGGAATTCATAGAAATTAAAAGTACAGTTCACAAATGCAGTAATATGCTTTACAACAAATAAATTCAGTGTTTGTTAGGCTGTACCTTTGTGGGCTTGTTCTAGTGTAGATGTTTGTCTTTTTGCAATGAGTGACAATGTCAACTCATGTTTTCATTGTAATCCATTATAAACTGCATATCTTTTCCATAGAACTGCTGTCTAGGCAATCATTCCTGATCCTGGGTCATGCAATTTATTATTCCTGTCTCTATATGTGTACCCTTCCTGCTCTACTGTATTACTTTTTTCAGCCTGTTTCCCTGTATATCAGGATGGTATTGAATTTTAATGCTTCTCTCTAACAGATTAGTGGCACGTTCCAGGGTGATATCATGTACTGATTTAGTGAGAATAATCTCTCTTCTACCCTTCAGGTCTTTAATATCTATAATAATTAACAAAAATATATTAATTAAGACCAAAGAAAGAACCCTGCAAAACTACAAAGTGTCTTTTAATTTTATCATTTACTGATGACATTCAATCTCTGGTTAACCATTTTCCAGACAGTTTTGCAATCTATAATAGTTTTTCTGTAATATTTTTGCCTGGCCCAGACTTCTCCAGCCTGTTTGTAGGAATGTCATGTGAGAAAGTGCCAAAAATATTACTAATCTTGGAAAAGAGAGGAGACTGGCTACTTAAAAATGTTCCTGGGAAACTTTGACATATTTTATCTCTGACAAACCCATCTGTACTCCTCTTCATCGCTGTCTTCTTCATGATTCTTTCATCTGGTTTGGCTGTCTATTCCTAGGCTGAGGTTACACTGGTTGATAATTCCTCAGCTCCCACCCCACAACTCTGTAGAGGTAAGTCTGTGCCATCTGGTACCTCACTTACCCTGTTCTGCAAGATAACTGTTAATGTAGTGAGATTGCCTGTCTCCATTTCTTAAATTTATGTGGTGAAATTCTTTAGGTTTAGTCATTCAAAATCAACTAAACTATATAAATATCCTGTAGCCTAGAGCAGCTACTTTTCTTTTTCTCCCTGCTCCCTTCTTCCCTAAGGAAAAGAAAGCACCCTTTAACAACAACAACAAAAAACCCCAAAACCGTGGAAATGCTTATGTATTTATAAGAAAGAGAAGACCAGACATATCCATCCATATGTTGAATTTCTACTGCTCTTTGAAAATCAGAGCCTTTATTATTCCTAGGCTATATTGGTAATTTAAGATAATTTTCAGATATAAAATGTGAGGCAAAATAGCTGCGAAACAATGATTTCTCCTGTGAAATTGTTCCACTTCACACTCAGAAATTACTTCATCTTATCACAACAAGAGGGCAGCACTTCTGAATTGAAATATTGTTTTATTGTTGATAAGGTTCAGCCTTATCCTATTAATCCATTTCCAGTTATCTCGTAGACAGAGGGTATTACACAGAAGCCTCAAAGTTGGACAGAAAGAAAAACTATTGCCCCACACTCTCCAAGGAAATTCTGCAAAAGAGTTTGAATATATAAGGGACAGTAGAAATGTTAAAGGTTATCACTGTAACACAAGAATAGGATCTGTGTAAACTGACAGTGTTCAACAGCCTATAGGGTACAGTCATTCATGATTTCTGAGAGTTTAATACATAATTTTCATCTTCTTTGAAAGACAGTTTCAGGTTCAGGACTTGTATTGCGGCATTCAAGATCAGCATTATTTCTGGAAAACCTTGGGTTTCCTTATAGAATCACATTCCAATCTCAGAAACATTTTAGACAACGTCAAAGAAGACATTACCAATGCTGATATGGAGTAACTACTTCAAGGATTATGAGAAGATATCACCAAGATTTTTATTAGAACCAGGATCATCCATTTACCATTGCCATTGAAAATGGCCAGTGTATGCGTCCCAATTGCCTGTGGTTTATGGGTTTGTTGCTGGGTGATGTTGGGCAGGGAGGAGGTGGCTGGCAGGGCCCCTACTGCCCTGGGCTATGTGGGCTTATTGCCCAACCAGGGAGTGAGACAGGCGTGGCAGTGGTGTAAAGCTGATGATACTGAGGTTCATCCACCAGTGGATCATAGAGGTATAGGTTTTACTAGCTTTCCTATTCACAGGGCTAATAGTTGAAACGGTATTTTAATACCTTTATTATGGATCCAGAATTAAATTGGAGGATTAAACTGTTGGGTTTTGCCTTATCAGATGTTTAATCTGCTAGTTATTTTATATATTCATTAAAACAGAGATGTTTGGGATGGTGCAAATTTCTCTTAAGAGATAAAGCACTTTTTTTTTTTTTTATTTTAAGGAAGGAAGAGTTTCAGTGTTGCTTTATTTATCCTTTAATCCTCTTTTGGTCTCAGCTGTTTATTAATCTAAAGGAATATAGGGGTTATCTTCTCCATAATACTGATGTGCCAGTTCTGATGTGTCTAGAGGCAACATTTGAGTGACATAATTGAACTTTGTGCTGAGACTGTTTTAATTACATTAATTTTAATTATATACAGTACATTATAATTACAGAGACTGAGACAGAGGGGCTCCCATCTATTAAAATCCTCTGCAATGCATTTGCATAATGGGGCCTATTTCTGTGTGCAGTGTTGCACTTTTTGATGGCTTCATTATTGGTGGAAGGTAGATTTTTTTAAAAAAATTCATTTACATTTGTGTTTCTAGTAACCACACTTGAAAGCCACCTGACATCCTTCATTCCCCTGCAACAAAAAGATGCATTTTAAACAAAATATTTGAGTTAGATGAAAAATTAAAGAAACTTCTCTTTGCTTGTTGCTCAGTTCCTGTGCAAGACAAGGCTTCCAAAGATTCAACTAGGAAACCAACTAAAAAGTTTTTATAATAGTTGGAGAGCACTCATTTGCAATAGGTGAATAATGTTTTACCTTTCTGTCCTACCCTGGCTATGGTCAAATGCATGTTGAGAAGGGGCATATATTTGCCAGTAAACACAGATTTCCCAATGGGAGCTTTCCTCTCTGCTACCTTTCTTAGATACCACTTCTCTGTCCCTACTGTGGGACATGTGCCTTTCTGCCTTCAGTGTGGTAGCTTTCCTGGAGTCCCTGGAAAGGTCTCGGTCCATGGCCATGTCCTGTCTCATCCTTTGCCCTGGCACACAAACTGTGCAGGGTAATAAATTTCCCTTTGTAGGACCATGATGATAAAAGGCTGGCATAGGGCTTGCTCAGTTCTCCTTTCAACACTGAAGTTACAGGTGTTACCAGACACTGAGTGGGCTCAAAGCCTTGGGTCTCATCCCCAAGAGAGGCGCTGTGTAATCAGACACATTGCCATGATATTAGGCTATGGTGACCCTCCCCCTTGGCATTTTGTGGTGTACTTTGGAGATAGATTACACCTTTAATTTTGCAAAATGTTAGCAGGCTCAGAATCTTCTCTCTGCTACATTCACAGCTGTCATTTACAGCTGTCATTTACTTCTGCCATCTCTAGGTGTTTCCTAAATACTTGTCACTCTGATACTACATCAATTCACTGAGCCTAACCTCAATACATTTTTCTCTCACAGAGCAATATTTCTTTGCTTGAAATTCATTTCTTGTGGGATTTGGGGGATTTTTACTTGCTGAAAACTTCCTCACTAAGGTGAGATACTTTCAATAGCAAATACAGCAAAGAAAAAATTATAATTTGTTTTGGAATAGCAGTCTTGAAACTAATTGGATGTACAGCTCTGGGAGTGTATTTTTGAATGCCTCTGATTAGCAGTCTGGAATCTGGGCTGTAACATCTAAATATACCTACCTGATTCAATACATTAAATCTGGTTTTGAAAAAAAAAATAAAGCACTTGATGAGGTTTGGGGCACAGTCAGATGGATTCACACATCTGATTAACTACTCCTTACATTATAGCCTTTTCTATTTTCTCCTTTCAAGTGGATATTTCCCTCTCCCAGTTCAGATGACTGTTATTTCTCCATTTACCTTTTACCTAAATAATTTTGTGTAGAACAGGTAAGATAGTAGAAACACAAGTAGATTGGGATGTAGGCTGGGAAAGGAGGCACAGTTCTCAGTATAGAGGTAGAGGTACACAGCTGGAGATAGTAATGATTTACTTTGAATCAGAAACAGGTTAGTTTAGTCTGTAAATTCTCAGAATACTAAACTGCTTTCATTAGCTCACCAAATTACGAGACATGGACAGATGCTTTCTAGTGATACTTCATTGACAGTAAACAATTAATGGAAAAACAAAATCTTTGTCTATCTGGAAAATCTTTATTTTGGCACTTTCTAATATTTAATAATGAATTGAAATTTTAATAAATGCAATACTTATTTAAATTAATTTAGTATTTAATAAGAAAGTGTATGCTGGGTTGTGGTGGTTTTGCATGTCATATCTGAAGCAAAATGAATTTTTTCACTGAAACAAAATAAAATATTTAAATTCAAATTAGGTTAAGAAAATGTTCATAGGCAATTTTCTTTAGTTCATTGCTGATTTAGTTATAGTATGTGTCTTTTCTCTCCCTTATCAGCCACACTCCCTGAAGCACTATATTCTGCATTATGTAGTGTGTTTTTACTCTGCCCAAGCTCTGCATAAGAATCATAAGAATCATAAGAATCACATCACTGTTGATGCATTTCTAGAGAGACAATTTCACCATACAGTCCGGGTCAGATAGAAAACGGGCCTTGTAGGACCCTCATGAAAGGGTATTGTCATATCAGAAATATGGCTAATGTTGTTTTTGTTTAGGACTAACTTGCCTGTAGAAATCCTGAACTGAATTTAATTTTGGAACTTCCACCCTTTAAATGTATTTGTATTCCAAAACGTGGTCACAATTTGGGAGAGACAAGTTGTTAATGTGGTTCAACTTTCTTTGCAATAGAATGAGTTATAAATGACTAGAATATACCATAAAAATTTTGTGTTTATTAGTTACTCCTTAGGATCTAGTACTGAAGAGCAGGAGCAAACAATTCCAACATTAGGGCTTGTTTTTTGGTCTCTTTGCTCTAATCATTAATTAATACTGCTAACACTAAATTTCATCTTTCATTTTTATCACTCAGCCATTCAACAATGTGCTTTAATTTTGCATGACCTGAATACACTACTGTGCAGGGTTGGCCCTGGATAGAAACCAAACCCCTACACAGTCACTCACTTACTCTGCCCCACTTACTGGGGAGGGGATGGTAAGGAGCAGAGAAACACTAAAAAAAAAGAAGAAGCAAGGCAAGGACCAATTAGCATAACGGGTTAAAGCCCTGATTTGGGGAAAATTATTTGCCAATTATTATAAGTATTTGATTACTGATTTCAGCAGTGGGAGAGAAAAAAAAGAAAACTAATATTGCTCTACCTTTCCCAAGCTCAATTCCACTCTCCCTCCAGACCCCTCTCCTTTCCCCTCTCTGTCACTGCAGGTCACATTCAGCCCTTTCAGTGAGGTGAGGAGCAGCACTGAATGGTGGTCTATCAAGACAGGGCTGTTCCTCTCTGATGCTCCTCCCTCCTTACACTTTCCCTCTGCTCCAGGGTGGGCTCTCCAAGGGCTGCAGAGTGCCCACTCCACCATGTGAGGAATGACCCTTACTCCCACTTCATGTACTGTAAGGATAACTCACACTTGGAATTAGCTGGAAGTGATCTCTTTTGTACCCTGTACAGTACTACCTCTCACACATTCTGCATCAGAAAATTGTGTTGGCTCAACTGATAGTATTTAATACAATTTTAAAAAAGAATATTGATTTTTATAAAATTAAACAATTAGACTGTCTTGTGAATTTTAACTTAGCAGATGTATCTGTAGATATATAAGTACAAGTAATATATTTGTTACAAGAAAATATCCTTTAGGGTCCTCAGGGAGTATTAAGTCTGGTGCTGTTTAACATCTTTGTTGGTGACAGTGGGACTGAGTGCCCCCTCAGCAAGACTGACTACAACAACAAGCTGTGTGGTGTGGTTGTCACACTGGAGGGAAGGGACAGCAGCCAGAGGGACCCTGAGAGGTGGGTCTGTGCAAACCTTAGGACACTCAACAGGGCCAAGGGCAAGGTCCTGCACCTGGGTTGGGGCAGTTCCAAGCACAAATACAGGCTGGGTGGAGAATGGATACAGCCCTGCCAAGAAGGACTTGGGGGGTGTTGAATTGACAAGAAGCTCAGCACGTCTCAGCAATGCACACCCACAGCCCAGAAAGCCAGATGGGAGGCATCAAAAGAAGTGTGAGCAAAGGAGGTAATTCTGCCCATCTTTGCTTTTGTGAGACCTCACCTGGAGCACAGCATCCAGCTCTGGGGCCAACAATACAAGCAAGATGTGGACCTGTTGGAATGAGTCCAGAGAGGGCCTGCAAGGATGTTCAAAGGATTGAAACACCTCTCCAATATGGACAGGCAGAGGGAGCAGGGGCTGCTCAGCCTAGAGAAGAGAAGGCTTTAGGGAGACCTTAGAGCAACCTTCCAGTACCTGAAAGGGACCTTCAGGAAGCCTGGAAAGGGACTTTTTGCAAGGACATGTAGTGATAGGACAATGGGAAATGGCCTTAAGCTTAAGGAGGGTAGGTTTAGATTAGGTATTAGGAAGAAATTAGCTGTGAGGGTGGTGAGACACTAGTTTCCTAGAGAAGCTGTGGATGCCCCATCTGTGGGAGTGTTCAAGGCCAGTTTGGATGGGGCTCTGAAGAACGTGATCTAGTGGAAGATGTCCCCACCCACACAGAGCCCTTAAAGACCTGATCTTTAAGGTCCCTTTTGACCCAAACCATTCTATGATTCTATGATTGATTCTATGATTCTATGCATTTTACCTTTGAATACAGTGCAGTAGCTCTGTCTAAAATCCTATAGGGTGATTCTTTTCTCAGTACTTTTGAATGTCTTTCATAAATTATGTGAAACCAGAAGGAATATCTCTTTCACCATCGACAGGTCCTTGTTAGCAGCCAAGGGCTGAGTCTTGTTCATGCTGTGGAAAGTAGTTAATACAGAATGAAAAATGTGTGCAAAAATCTCACACAGAAGAAAGGATGCATAGGGACAAAGAAAAAATAGCATTGAAAACTAGGAGGCTGGATGGTCTGAGTCACAGAGCACAGAAAAAAAAAATAGAACTAGAATGAATCATGGAGAAGAAGAATGAAATGATTTCATTAAAAAGGAGAAATTCCTTGTCCTTATCTGAGGAGATTCAAACCCAGAACAAAGCATGAAAAAAAATTTTATTTTTCAGATGAGGTCCATCATTTTAGAAAACTGTGCAACTGAACCTTGTCTCCTGCAAAGCTTGATACAGGCCCTGACTGCACATGACAAAAAATGGTGTGCCAGAGCAGGTGACTTTATTTTCCCTCAAAAAAGGTTAGCTGAAGAGCACTAACAACTTTGAAACAATTCTTGATACCAGAACAAGGGCCAATGGATGCTAATGCTCCATGCTATTTGCTTCTTGCAGAATACATATTTCCATAACATTTCTACCAAATTAAATCCACATATTTCTGTGGATGGAGTCTGGAAATCAATTTTAATTTGATTTGAGCAAATTAGTCATGGGTTGTCCTGTGGCTGTATTTAATCTGCTGCGCTCTTTGGAATGAATTACCATCTCAGAAATAAAAATGGAAAGGTTTTATTTTCACCTTGACTTTGTTTTGTTTTATTCTTCCAGGTACATTTTGCTCTTGCCTGTGTTACAGCCCAAATAAGAAGTAAGCACATGAGTTATCTCTTTTTGCAGAACTGCGAATTTGATATTTTCTTTGTTGTTTTGCATTTATTTATACAATTTGTAAGGCTCAGCTCTGATCAAGGAAGTGTTTTGAACTCTGAGCAGACAGTCAAATCTGTAACTTTAATTTTACAGTCTCAATTAGAAATCAGTATTACCAATCAATTAAAGAATAAATAGAGATGTGCTGACTCATTTGGAAAATTAATGATGTTGGCAGTAAAGGAGAGTGGACAGCACAGGTGTTTGTTGTCTGCCCTTGAGTGACTAAAATACTAAAGCTGGGACTGGATTCAAGACCAGGTATAATGTTTGAAACAAAAACATTTTCTGGCACACTGGCTCACATCAGTCATATTCCATCACTCACTTGGTTTTAAGCCACAGTACCATAACAATATTTTTCCAGATGGGGAATGCCTGAGCTGATTATTTTGGAAAAACAACTTGCCTGAGGATATTTTCTCATTGCTTGCATGCAAGGAAGAACATTACATATGATTTATGTAATAAAATATATATATATTTGCTCAGACATAAAGAGATATTAAAAAGGGAACAGTTCTCCTCAGCAATATTTTTTCTCCATTTCAAGTATCAAAATAGTGATTTATTTCTGACAAAAGGCTAAATGCTCAGACAGGACTTTGATTAATCCTTTTGGAAGTCAGCTCAGTAAGATTTGACAAGACTCACACAGGAAATGACTGTTCCATAAAACATAAGAAACTGAAATAATGGAATTCCCCAACAAAATAAACAAACATGCATCCTCCGACAGTCCCGAACTGGGATAATTTCTCAGAAAGAAATAGGAACCAGAAATATTTCACTATGCTCCCAAAGAGCCTGAAGGTGAAGACAGTCTAGGAGATCTGAAATAAAGGTCCAGATCCAGCAGTAATTTTATTTCTTTATACAAAGTAAAGTGTCGGTAAGATTATATAATTGTTGCAGACCAGAGATAAGGGTATTTTTCTCTCATGTCCTTGGAAGTATCCACAGCAGCTCCCTCTCTCTGGCCCAGCAGCTCAGATGTGGGGGAATTGAAAGATCCTCTCTGTGCAGCCAAATTGCTGCTGGATACTGCCTCAGCTGGGCCATGAGAGACGGAAGCTCCAGTTTAGCCACTAATTCAGGCAAGCAGGCAGTGACAATTTGCTCCCCACATCTTGGAGGTTCCTGGCCTCTAGGTTTCAATGTGATGCCTAGGTGCATGGTTTAGTGGTGGACTTGGTAGTATCAGGTTTATGGCTGGACTCTGATTTCAAGGATCTTTTCCAATCAAAATGATTCTACTAATCTATTTCAGGGTGCCCCCCGTCAGTGGACGAGAACAAGCTGTCCTAAAAGAAAGGTTGTGAAAACTGATGCCACAAAAAGATTATTTTTTTAGAGATCACATTTGCTGATGAAATTCCAGACCGTCAGAAAATTCACAAATGGGCATAGTTGCTGTCCTTGGAGTACAGAACTCAAACCACGGTAGAATTAATGCAATTTAAATGTTTTTATAGCTTAAATCCATTCCTAGTACAGTACAGACTTTTATAATAGGAAACATTCATCAAGGTTTTTGGTGGGGATATTTGCCGATACACATCTTCAGGTACCTACTATACTGGTAAGGACTCATTCCACAGATACACTAGGGAGCGGCATCCTGTAGATGCATTGAGTGGGTGACGCTCTTCCTCCAAAACACACTGATGCTCCTGGGCAGTGACACTGAATTCCTGCATGCTGAATGATTCCCTTTAGGAAATAAGGAGAAAGAAAACCTCATATATGCTGTGCTGAAACACCACTGCTGTTCTGCTGTACTTAGAGTCTTTTGCACATGCTGAAGTGAGGACAAGATTTGCCTTTTAACAGCACATCCTGGTGGCTTGCACACAGGGAAGTGAGAGAGAGAAGTGGCAAAAGGAGCAGATAAGGTTCATAGCTTCACTTTAAAGAACTTAGGATTTGTTCACCACACTGTGAAACAATGATGGTATGTGGAAGGTAAACACATCTGTAAGATAATAACAAAGAACCTAAGAAACTAAAAGATATGGTACAGGTGTACATGCTCAGTGCAACTTGAATGTTCCAAGTGCTCTTCAAATAACTCTTATAACCCCACCCACTCAGGCTTTTTAATAAAAGGATGTCTGTATCTTTTAGCAACTAATAATAGAGAGGTTGAGGAACACTAGTAATGTGATTTTATTTTAATTTATTAGGTTTGTGGAGTGAATGGTACTGGCACTGATCAGCAAATCTCTCAAGAGGGACTACATACTTAAACCTATGCATCCTCACTACAAGGTGGTTTTTAATACCCCTTTGAAAATTAAGCCAAGATGTGTAGTAAAGAGTCAAGGACTGGAAATGCATGAAGAAGAATGGTAGTATGTAGGACACTGAGATGCCCATTTTGTTATTCAGAAATTATAAGACTTCAGTTATAGTAAAAAGCATTGCTTGGCACTAGACTTTTTCTGACTGTATTGTTGTTGTAGATCTGTGTGGCACAGGCATCCAGACAGCCAGAATGCATTTCTCAGAGAAAATAGACTTATTTTTGCAAAATTTCCTGTCTAAAACTAGAGCTATACTTTAGGAAATAGCACTTCATGGCTCTCCCTCACTGCTTTCCCTCAGTTATACTGTGGGCTCCATCGTTGGTGAGCCATCAAAATACTCCATCAGAGCTCCAGTTACAACGTCTCATGAGAAAAGTACTCTGGTTGAGAGGTCTGATGAATACAAAGGAAGAGGAAATGTGGGTCTAAGCAGCATTTGTGATGAAATACTACATCAACATTTTCCAAATTTTGATGGTATGGATGATTTTTCTAGCCACTGAGAAACATATTTTCTTCAGCAAATACACATTTTCCTGTCAAATTCTAGTTACAAACAAATAAATTTTGTCAGCTGTAACTGCAGAACAGTTTGGCAGAACACCTTGGTTGTCGCCTGACACTTTGCATATCTGTATTACTATAGAACTAAATGTTTCACTTGGGCAGAGACTTCTAACTAAAAAGGTTAATCAAATATAGGGAACAGATTGCAGGAAAACAGAATGGATGCATCAGCCATACATGATTAAATTCTGTTTTAGAGTCTGCTAGGACTACTGACAGAAGTATCCCCATCCTGATTCAGTGTAATTTAGCATACATTGGCTATGGTGACTTCAGATGCTTGTATAAAAACCTCGTTAAATTTAGGACATTTTAGGTAACTTTTTGCTGTATGGATACACCTCCCATAATGGGTTCCAAAGGGATGCTGAATTTATTGTATTTTGCAAAAAGACACCTCAGAAATAGAGGCAAGTTATGAACATGTGATCTGAAAATTATGAGACTTTCTTGCTCTTAAAATAAGGAAACCTCATTTCACATAGTGAATTTAAAACAAGACATCATTCTACAGTGCCTTGAGTCTAGTTTGCAAATAAAAGAAAATTATTTCCCTTGGTGCATATATTTAATAAATCAAACTGTATAAACAGAATTGCTAATGGAGATCCCCAGGCCTGAAGAATTCAGAAACAATGATCTGAACAGAGAACAGTGTTTGAAAGTGACTTTATTTTCCCTTGAAAAAGGTTAGCTGAAGAACACTAACAGCACTCTCCATTAATCAGTAGTTCTAAACACCATGGGGAAATGATAGTTGCCTTCCAAGCTTCTGTCTTTATGGCTTCCCTGGCATCCTGTGGACTCCTGCTGCTGCCATCACCACACAGCTTTGCTCAGCTCATACAACTTCAGTGTTGTATTCAAGATTATCATATTCACTTTTGCCCACCATTAACATTGTAGAAATGATCTAGGTGGTCCCTCAGGAGAGTGTCCATGCTGGGTTACAAAACGCCTGTTATATATTTACACATTAAAGGTCCAAATTATGTTTTCTTTTTTTGTTTTGGGGTGGTCTTTAATTATATTTTGTTTGTTTGTTTTTGTTTTATTTTCATGTGCAATTTTACTAGGCAACCCAAAATGTGGTTTCCTGGGGTAAGATTGTATATTTTAGCTCTCCAACATCTCTTTTTTTTTTCTTAACAAAGGCAGTCTTTCTGAATCAGGTTGGTTAATTTATTTTCTTAATCAAAGGAAAACATCATCTAACTTTTCAGGCAAAAACTACTGCAACTTAGGACTGCGAAAGGTCATTTAATCAGACCTACTTCACAAAGAACACAGATGCCAACTGATTGGGAAACATGCCATGGATCTTCTGACACTCTCTCATTCACATAAGAAACTAAAGACTCATTTTTTTGCTGTTGTGTCTGCATTTACCCTGTCACATAAAACCAGAGGAAATAGACACACTCTTTTTGGGGATATTTTTGTTGTGGGTTTGGTTTTGTTTGTTGACTTGTTAACGATTTATTGGTATTGATGATTTTGTAATATAAATCTGGTTTTAGTTGGCCCTTAGATATGGAAAGATGCGAGAAGTGACAAATGTGATTGCCTGTCACAATACAAGCCCTTTCTTCAGTAAGGTCAGGGAACTACTGATTTTTCTGCATGTCCAGTGCCATTTGTTAATAGAAAGTGTTCTGTCTGCTCACGAAACTCTGTTGCCTGATATTTTGGTCTTAACCATAACCTGATCCTCCTTTTCCTGTCTGAAAGTTACTAGGGATCTATCCCCAAGCCCATACACCCTATGAGACAGTTATTTTAAGGATGTAATGTGTTGATAGGAATTATACCTGGCTCTAAAGGAGAGCAGACAGCCTTTGCTATCTCCGCACTGTGAGCCACATGCCAAAAGCGTAGAGTTAGACTTTTCTACAGACATACAACCTTTGTTCTGTGAGCAAAAAGAGGTTCAATGTTTATGATACAAGGACATCAAGGTTAAAATGCAATTATAATCCTAAAGAGATTTGAAAAGGAGAAATCTTAAAGACTGAATACACATTTATAATTACTTCTGCCTTTGCTTGCATTACAAAGTATTTTAAATAGAGGCTGAGGTATCATTCCCTTGATATGTGACTGACAATAGTGGCCCATTCCTTGCCCTTTTTCTTACACCTTAGCTCAAATTTCTTAGGATAAAGAGCTGAAGATATTGCACGTGTTAAACTAAAGCAAGAGTTTTAAAATGGAAAGTCTTTGGAAAAGTTTTCATCAGCATCTTCTATTTTAATCTGAAAGCAGTTGAGGTTGCTGCTTGGGAAGGGAAGACAGACTTCTCAGGATGCAAGAAGAAATCCTATATGGGTTTCTGCAATTTTCATGCAGTTCTGTCATATCTACATCTTTCAATATCAAATTCAACCAGAGCCAGATGGAGCACAGCAATGAATGGAATAAAATCCAGCACTTTTTAAAGGAGCTAAAGAAGTTAGGGAGTCCTGTGGATTTTTAAGCAGATTCATCACAGTATTTTTGCATTTTATGGGACTTTGAATTCTATGGATAAGTTATCTTAGGGGCGTGTTTTACACTGCTTATGGAACCAGGTAACAGCCTGTCACTTTGTGTAGCATATAAAAGGTATATAATTGATCGTAATGGAAACAAAACATTTTAAGTTCTACTTTTTTCATCATATCTTTGTCACTTTTCTTAAACTGATCATAAACCTAAATCCTTGATTTAAGCAATGAAATCAGAAGGGGAAAAATCCACTATAAATAGCTTAGAGTGAATAAATTCCAAAGTTGTACACAAATAAGAAAAAAAAAAATTATAGAGAGAGGAGGAGACTCAAAAGTTTTGAAAAACAATCATATGTGAGAAATTACCATGACACAGTATGGCTGCAGGCAGTTCAGAAAGTGCTGAGAGTGGTCAAATGAGACGAATTTTCCATAAATATAATTTTGAAGAGATTTATGTTTCATTTTCTTGGAAGAAAAGAGAAGAATTCATTAACTAAGTATTACTTTCCAATTCACTCCTGTCAAAAGTGTGCCCTGGCTACTTTATGTTGGTTTCTAATTTCTGACTGTGTCTCATTTGACGATCTTGGTAATATCATGAGCTCTTATGTAATTGTTTTCTGATTATGAGGTAGAAGACATCTTTTACAAAAAAAAAAAAATCTGTTCAGCTGTAGAGAGATTTTTAAAACATTACTTTCTTCTAAGTTTGAGCTGTTGTTAAAGAGGTCTATCAATAAAGCAATTTTCTAGTGATTCCTACAGGCTACTGTTGCAGATGGTTTGCGCTCTCGTAATATTTTCAGTCTGGTTTCTTCTACTCAGTGAAATGCCAAAATGCAATCTTATAGTCCAGCTTTTCTGTACCTTAAAACTTGAATGTGCTATCGATTCTTTCGCAGTTTGGTATCTATTACAATTATCCTAATAATGTAACATACTAAGAAAAAATATTGGTCAATCATTTTTTCACCAATCATATCCACCTACCAAAATTCTGAGGAGAAAGAGAAAAGGAGGAAATAAATTTCATTGAATCTGCATGTAAAGACAAGGAGGAAAAAAACAAAGTCTGTCATAGTTTAACCAACAAACTCCAACCCAAATATCATCATGTTCCATGTTGTTTCATGAAAATAATATCATCTGCTAAACTGAACTCTTTTGAGAGTTAGTGAGAAGATAGATTTTTTATCTAATAATCCAGAATATTTTCCATCAAGTTGTGCCAGTCACTTAGTTCTGAATAGATTATTAACCTTTTAGAGAGAACAAATGCTATAGAAGAAAATAAGAGCAGTCACCGCATATTGTCACCTGCCTGGAAAATACGAATCCATATATTATGGATTATCTGCAAAAATCTTTCTCACTTCTGCCTTGTGTGCATGCCATACACAGCCTCTCTGGGAATCCATACAGAGCACAGCAGAAAGGACCTTGGCATCTTTTGTAAAACTGTTGAAGTTTGAATCTTTTGGACTGGGGGTTTTGGGCACTTGGACAGTCTCCACTTTTAAACACACTGTGATTGAAGAAAAGCTTACGAATATCCAAAGCAGGATGTTCTTCAGGGACTGCAGACAGACAGTTCTGGTCCTGTACCTTTCAGAATTTTTGTTCTTGCTGTAGCTTCACTTACTCACAGGAAAAAGTACACATATTTCCTTGAGATTTTTGAGGATTCCCTTTGAAATAAAAAGGTTTTTAAAACTACAGTTCAAGCCTGAAAAATATGAATTTTGTTATAGACACTTTAAATGTATGTAATAAAGAAATGCTATCAATTTCCTGGCTTCTGTTAACTGGCAGAGATGAATTTTACATGGTGCCAGTTATCAGTACTTTTAAAACCAGTGTCATATAATGATTTGGGTTGGAAAGGATCTTAGAGATCATCTAGTTCCAGCCCCCTGTGCACTGGATAGGGACATCTTCCAATAGATCAGGTTGCTCAGAGCTCCATCCAACCTGGCCTTAAACATTTCCAGGGATAGGGCATCCATGGCTTCTCTGAGCTGCCTGTTTCCTTTACCTCCAGCTGTATGGAGTTGAGCCAGTTTCACTTGCACCTTATCTGCATATTATTCTGGTCTTCCAGAATGCTTTGAAGCATTCCAGTCATGCTTTGAAGCATTGATGAAGGAAAGTTAGTATTGCTCAGCTGTTCTTCATTGTGCTTTGTTCGTTTGTTGTTTGTTGTTTTTTTAACAGCCAACCAGAAATAATTTACATATACATCTAGAAATTATTATCAGAGAAAAATCACTTACAAGCCTAGGGCATATGGTTTGAAGCTCTGCCTTCCACAGTGTTTTCATTCATGTTTATATTTTTCTAGAAATGGTCTTAATAAAGTTTTCTTCAGTCCCTTGCTACACATACATATGATAAAACCATAGGAATGCCACAGTGCTCTGCTTAGGCTATTCCTCAGCATTTTAGTGATCTCTGGAGAAAGAGGATCCACATGTGCTAGCTGATCAGATGATTGCTATGAGCCCTCAATGCACTACAGCTGTGGGAAAGGCAAAATGTTATCCTAGACTACGACAGCTAAGGTATCTCAGCAGAAATAACAGAGATATTAAAGTACTCTGTAACAGTGCAAACCTCATTCACTTCAACAGATTTTGATTGTCTACAGTCAATGAAGAATAGAGGGAACTTTCAACAGCCACAGAAAACTATGAAATTATCCTGAAAATAAACAGAGCCTCAGTCCACAAAAAAAAAAAAAAAAAAAAAACAACAACCAAAAAAAACCCACAAAAAAAACACACAAAAACCCAACCGACCAACAAACAAACAAACAAACAAACAAACAAACACCACAAAAAAAAAAAAAAAAAAACAAAAAAACCCCACAAAAAACCCTAGAAGAGAATTACTTCCCTTTAAATACCTAGGAGAAATAAATGATGGGTCGAGGGGGTGTGGGTGAGACATGATAATTAGACATTTTTCTATTAGACCAAATGTCTTAAACTGATGTAAAACAGGCTAGAAATTCAAAGATAGATATAAATGAGCTTTTGGAACAGATCTCCAGTAGGAGTAGAGACTAGGGTCTAGTTCCTCAAAATCAGATATTGGCTTAGTTAGAAATTGATTCAGTTCTTTTTAATATGCCTTTGTGCTTTTATGTCTCCCTTATTGCCATGAACTGTCAAGGTTTTCTAACTTTTTCTAAGTGAAATGACATTTGTTGACAGCACCTAAACACTTTTTGGTAAGAAGCTAACAACATTGTTCATGTCATTAAACAGATTGGTCTCAAAACAATCCCTGAAGTGCTCCACTGTTAACCTCCTGCCTGATCTATTCCAGCATTGGTGCCTGATTCCCCTTTCACCAGTTGCTTAATTCATCTTTTCTCAAGGCTGAACAGGCCCAGCTCCCTCAGCCTTTGCACATAAGAGAGATATTCCAGTCTCTTAATCATACTTGTTGCTTTCTGTTGGATCTGGTCCAGGAGCTCCATGTCTCTCTTGCCCTGAGGATCCCAGAGCTGGACACACACTCCAGATGTGCCTCACCAGGGCTGAGTAGAGGGGCAGGATCACCTCCTTTGACCTGCAGTGCTCTTCCTAATGCCCTCCAGGATCCCATTGGCTTTCTTGGCCACAAGGACACTCTGCAGGCCCATGGACAGCTTTGTTGTCCACCAGGGCCCCCAGGTCCCTCTCCTCAGAGCTGCTTCCCAGCAGGTCAGCTCCCAGCCTGTGCTGGTGCCGGGGGTTATTCCTGCCCAGCTGCAGGACCCTGCACTTGCCCTCGTGGAATTTCAGATGATTCTTCTCTGCCCATCTCATTATGTTTCAATAATGATTAATAATTTGACTTTCATTGTGGCCTGGTAATCACCCAGCATTCTGAAGTTTAGTTGGAATATAGTACATTTTGCTCTTGCTCAGGAAATTTACTCTTTTAACTGCGTTTGAGTAACATAACAGGAGAAGCAAGAAAAATAAAAGTGTGGAAAGTTCATGAACTTGCTTGCATGTATTGAATTTGATCTGCACTGAGATCAAAATAAGGGGCAACTTAGAGGAAAGATTTACCTGTTTTTCACAGACAATGGAATGAAGAATAGTTAGAATACACTTTAGCTAGAACCTGTTAAATTACATTGATTCTTTTTAGGTGACAGTAGGTTAACATCTGACAGTGAAGCTCAGCTCTACATCCCTAATATGTCCCAGAGCAACATGTTTCAGAGAAGAATACCATGGCTTAAGATGAATAAAATAAGCATAGACCAAGTGCCATAGGATGAAAAAAAAAAAAAAAAAAAAAAAGAAAGAAAAGCAGAAGTCAAGAAAATACAAGGAAAGAATGAAAGGAATAAATTCCATGGATATAAAACATAAAGTAATCAAATTAATACAAATAATCCACTATTGTAATTTACTTACCATGTATTCAAGAAAACAAGTATATCTCTTCACTTTGAAATAGAAGATTAGCTCCCACTGCTTGGCTTTTAAAGAATTACAATCCCTATTTCTTCCTGGCAAAGTATTGAAATAATATTCTTTAAAGCTGAAAAAACCATGCCAATCATGAGCCATCATCTTAACAATCATGATTTTTGTCTGAAACATATTTTTCTCTTCCATGCCATACCACTCATAACATTACCAGCATATTATTTCACTTTGTTCACTTATGCAATCAACTGAACTATCTAATGGCATCAGTTTCTCTCTTACATATGTGGTCTGTCAGTCAATATTCTGTCTTGTTTGATAGAGTTTTTCACAAAGCTTTAGGAGTGAGGAGAATGTTTAAAACTAAGAAAATGCCACAAAAGCACATAATAATAAATAATAGTACTAGAAAAATCAACAGTAGTATTCAAAAATACAGCCTCTCAAAATACTTAAAGAGTAATTTTCTTAAATTGACTGCATTTTAGTTTGGTATCACCGCATTTATTGTGTAGCATATCTGTTTTCAATTTCTTGATTGAGTGTGAAATTCTGAATATAATATCCATCAGCATACGTAAGCAGATAGATGCTAATTGTTTAAAGGTTGTCCTACAAGAGAAATGAGGCCTGTAAATTTCCTGCACTTCTTTCTCACAAATCTAAGCTATTATTCTTATTTCAGGTAAAGAAGATGTGATTTGGAATGATTTTACACAGCTTGAAAAGGACAGAATAAATTGTGCTGTGTTTGGTAAGGCTGCAACGATTGTTAATGCTCTGTGAAAGAAATAGGCAAGATTCTTAGACAAATTATCCCCACTTAAGTTATGTATTAGTACTTTAATTATGCAAATACACTATTACCAGTCCTTGATTAGCAACATTTACATAGCAGATATCCCAGTTTGTGACTCAAAAAAGCCTCTTGCTTTTCTCATTGCAATCAACATTGTACTTTCCGAAATTTTACAGCTAAATGGAAGGGTCATCCTAGAATAATGGAGCTGGGCATTTAGCCTGCCTTACTAAAGGCTTTGATTCTGAATCATCTCCCACCTGTAGACATACGTCAATATACAGGAGCAGGGACAGAACATGTTATAGAACATGGTCTGGCTGCTGGCATGTAATTTGTGCTGTGAATGGCATAGTGAAATCCCAGAATAACATGGGGATATACCAACCTTAATGTTGAAGGTACAGTACCATCAGTTTTCATAGGTCCAAAAGCATGTCTGGGACACAAATTAATGGACCTCAGAAACAAACTCTGGGTGCTGCAGTGAGCTACAGCTAGCATTCCTACTATGGTCACTGGGCTAGCTGAATTTAAATGTTTCATTTTTCCTGCTGATGTATAGCAACGACAGTGTTATCCAGGCATGTAGCTATAACCTAGCTATAACCTAAACCTGTGTGGTGTGTGGTTTAACCCCAGACAGTGACTAAGCACCATGCAGCCAACTTCCTCACTCCATCACTACTGGTATCAGAGAAAATCAGAAGAGTAAAAGTGGGAAAACTCTGTGTTGAGTTAAAGATAACTTAGTAGATAATGTAAAAGCCATGCACACAAAACAGAGCAAGATTAGGAGTTCACTCGTGGCTTCACATGGGCAGGCGGATGTTCAGGCATCTCCAGGAAAGCAGGGCTCCACCACAGCCAGCACAGCACAACAGGAGAAGGTCCAGCTTGTCAAACCTGATATCCTTCTGCAACAGGGTAATCTACCTAACTGATCTAGGAAAGCCAGTAGATACAACTTCAGCAAAGACGTTGATCAGAGTGTCCTCGCAGAGAAAGCATCCAACTCACAGCTGAATAACCGTGTTAGGCACTGGATGAGCAGCTGGCTGATGGGTCTGGCACAGAGACCCATTCACAGTGAATGGGGTGACTTCAGGCTGGGGTATGGCCACCAGTGGGGTTCCACAGGGCTCCATCCTCAGCCCAGAGCTCCTCAACATCTTCATTAACAACTTGTACATAGGACTCGAAGGAATACTGAGTAAGTTTGCTGATGACACTAAATTGGGAAGCACTGTTGACTCCCTCCAGAGCAGAGAGGCCCTGCAGAGAGACCTGGACAAATTAGAGAGATGGGCAATCACCAACTCTGAGAGCTTAATAAGGCTGAGGGCCGGATTCTGCACCTGGGCTGGGGCAACCCTGGATATGTGTATAGACCAGGGAACAACAGGTTGAGTATGGGTCTGCAGTGCCCTCGCAAGGAGGAGGCTCTGTGTCTTGGGGTGCATCAGGCACAACACCAGTCAGGCAAGGGAGAGGATTGTCCTGCTCTGTTCTGCAGTGGTGCAACCTCATCTCAAAAATTGTGTGCAGTTTAGGGTGTCACAGTATGAAAAAGACATTAAACTGTTAGAGAGCATCCAAATGACAGTCATGATGGTGAGGGGTCTGGAGGCGAAGCTATATGACATTTGGGGTTGCTTCTGTTCAGCTTGGAGAGGGCTAAGGGGAGATGTCATTGTGGTCTTCAACATCCTCATAAGGAGAAGTGGAGGGGCAGGTACTGGTCTCTTTACTCCTGTGACCAGTGGCAGGGCTCAAGGAATCAGCATGAAGCTGGGACAGGAGAGAATTAGATTAGATAACAGGAAAAACTTCTTCGCCCAGAGGGTGGCTGGGCACTGCAACAGGGTCCTCAGGGAAATGGTCACAGCACAAAGCCTGACAGATTTCAAGAAGTGTTTGGGTAAAGCTCTGTCCTAGGGTGACTTTATGATGTTTGTATCCCCAATCGTCGATTCTGTTTGTGCTGTATATTGAGTTTCTGTATCTTTAAGACTGATTCTGAGAGTGAACCAGGGAGAGAAGACGCGCGGAGTTTGTTTGAGAAACAACCTGACTCCCACACATTCTTTCGTCTGTACTCCGGTTTTTGGAGGCACGGACAGTGGTGGGCCAGAGATCTTTTTGCTTTTAGTTAGTTTTAGCTAGCTGAGGCAGAAAAG